>PVKA01010077.1:0-65775 GCA_004027165.1 Ctenomys sociabilis | reverse complement strand
TCACTTTTAACCCATACATATGACAGAGGGCATGTGATATTTATCTTGTGGTGTCTGGCTTATTTAGCTCAACAACATGCCATCTAGTTTCATCAATTTTACTGAAAATGATAGAATTTCATTCTTGTCTGTGCCTAAGCTATATTCCATTGTGTATATTTACCAACTTATCCTTATTCCTGCATCTTCCAAGGGGTACCTAGGCTCATAGGACTTTTGGTGAAAGGAAAATATGAATGCATTTGTCATACTCTTAGACTGTACCAAAAGCACAGTCACCATATTCAGTAATTTTATACATGTCCCTTAATTCTTTCATCTGATAGGGACCTGTCTGGGTCTGTGATGACTCAGTCAGTCATGTAAAAACAGGTTCCCCACTGATCCTCCTTCTTTTATGTACATCCTACTGTGTCTTACAGATAACTAAGTATGCACTCAGCTTCTCTTCCTGACTCTCCTCATCTTTCTGGGAGACTGACTTTCCCACCCTGGCCTGCCTCCACACTACCTCTCCGGAGCCCTGGAATGATCCTGCTGCTACCCTGGAAAATCCTTCCCTAACATGTCTACTCGCCACCTTTGTACTTTCCAGCGTTGAGTGTGAGAACATATCTGAGCACTGCAGCAAGGCTCACGTACAGAGGCAAGGACCTAGCCAGTGAGTAAGTCCGAACGACCACTCAGTCTCTACATCTTAATTAGTAACTGCCAATTTAGGGGCTCTGGAAGCCTGTGGGTATTTCTTTGAAGATGTCAAAGACACCACATATGCAGAATCCAGGTTTGAAGAAAAGCTTCATTTATAAACTAGAAACAGATGTATCTTCAGTGAATACAGCTTTGAGGGCCCCCAAAATGTTATAAGCTCTACCCCTCTAAGCACATCTCAAATGTCCTCTTCTCTATAAGGTCTCCACTAACTTTCGTCATACAGTATGATCTTTTTCCCTCTGTCTCTTCAGCACTGCCTGCACAACTTGGTATAACATCTATCACTTTCATTGTCGGTTTCTTAGTTAGGTCTGTTATAATAAATGCCATGGACTGGGAGACTGACCAATGAAGAAAATTTTTTTCTCACAGCTCTGAAGGCCAGATTCTGAGGTCTCAACACAAGCATAGTTGTGTTCTTCTGAGGGCAGTTTCATACTGCTGTCCCCTCTATATCCTTGCATGGGGGTGAAGAGTAAGAAAGCTCTCAGGGTCCATTTTAGAAAGGTACTAATTCCACTCAGGAGGGCTCCACATTCACCATTTCATTGTTACTTCTCACCTCCTAATGCCTTTGCATCAAAAGTCATGATTTCTATATTTGAAACAGTCAATCTGTATGTCTCCTTAACCAGTCTTAGCTGCTTGAGGATATGGACAATTTACTGCTTTCGTTGTTTGTATCAGTCAGGGTTTCACTAGAGGAACAGACATAACACAAGATGTACAAATGTATAAGAAATTACAAGATTAATTTATGATGGTCAGCCACAGAGTTGGATGAGGAAGTGAGCAGAGGGCCTCTGCACACTGGAGACTGAAGGATTCAGTGTTCCAGAACACCGCAGTGTTCCAAGCAAGTCCATATCAGGAGACTGCTGGGTCTGCAATGGAAGGCTGATAAATCTACACCTGATGGCTGAAGGATCCAGGGCAGAAACTGAAGAGTCTGCAATAGAAACCATGAGATGGAGTCCAAGCTGACGGTGAAGATCAGAGCTCCCTGCAGAAAATGGAGCTCTCCGCACTTCCTCATTTCCCTTTCCTATCCTTTAAGTGACGAGCCACTCTAGGATGGCCTCTTTACACTCTAGCTGTGGAAGTGCCAAGCTGATTTAGTTAACCTTCTAAACTTCTCAAGTTGACACAGTGGATCAACCTTTACATTGTTCATGTTATTTTCCTATTATAGTTGTTGGCACATGCTTATTTCTTATTCGTTGTTTTCCCCTAAGAATGACTCAGGGAGGCAGTACTTATACTGGCCCAAGAATCTGGCAAGGGAATTGGACAATGTGTGCTGATTCCATTAAACTGAACCTGGATAGATAGCTTTGCCCTGATTTTAGCTGTGGAGTGTTGTCCTGGGTTCCTGTGCTCTTGATTCCCTTTAGCATACCCTAAAAATTGCAGAGTGGCATACAAAATTTTGAATCATTTTGTAAATAATGTTAAATTATCTCACCATGTTGTGACCACTCTATCTCTTGCTGCTATTGGTAGGTAAATGTCGTAGGAACCTAACCATCAGCCAAGCAGCACACCACCACGACTTGCACAGTAGCTAAGTTAAAACAATCAGACATAGGTTAATGTTCCATGCTTTCTCTTAAACGAGAGGCCAAATGTAACTAATTTTAAAACTAAAATAAAGATAGATAATAGGAAACAGTTAGAACTTCTGTGAGTGTAGAGAGGCACAAAGACTAGAAAGGGGAGAGAAAGAAGGAGAAAGGGAAACAAGAAGAGTGAAGTGTGATTTGTGTGTATGCCGACCTCCCATGATGAAAGGGTTCATAATGTATCACATTTACTAAAATGAAAATGATTTTCAGGGTAGGATTTATGTGAAACACATTCACAAAGATGTGAGCATGACCAAGTATATGATTTCCATTTTCCCAGAGCAGTACTTAGGAACTTCCAAGATCTGGATGCCAGAAGACAAACCTCACACCTTTGAGCTGACTGAGCAAGATACCGGCCCTCTGACAGTCAGGAAACATAGGATGGATAAAAGCTCAGCTCCAGCCTTGGTCAATCAGCCAAGCATTCATGGCAGAGGAAGCAAACATTTTTGGGGTCTAAACTGTATGGCTGCAAGTGTACTATGTGGCAAGTTGGTGGTATGGTTTGTACCTCAGTGACCTGTCAGTCTCTCAGCTACACCTACATTTGAGTTCCCTTAAAGGAGGCGGTGCTGTAGGTGCTTACTGACAGAAATGTAGACCCTGTTTTTTCTGTGGACTTAATCCAGTTCTGACTCATTAGCACAGTGGGCCTAAATTAGTGGGTTAAATTCAACCCAACTAAATTACTTTTGTACTAACAAAGTGATTAGTATGCTTCTCTCTAAAACTTAGTGGTCATTGCGCCTATGAGGGCAAGGGGCTTCTAGCAGCTCCCTGTACCCCTAGGATCTTTGCAGCTGCCTTTGTTGAGCAAATGAATGAAGAATCTTCAGTTATGACACAAGACTTTAATTCCTGTTTGGCTTTAATATCAATGGGATTCAAGTGTGTTTGCTCTTTTTCTGAAAGCAGGCCTGATACAGTTAGGATAAGAACTCATATTTAAAAAGGATATTATTGCTACATCCCACGTCTCTGTCACTGCATATCACATAATATCTCAATGTACTTGACAGATTTCCATTTTTGGGACAAAATACCTAACACACAACTTGAAAGAAATAAGAATATTTGACTCACAGTGTCAGATGTCTCAATGCATGGTCAACTGGATACCAGGCAAAAACATCACAATGGAAGGGAACAGCAGAGGAAAAATGCTCACCTTGTGGCAACCAGAAAGCAGAGATAGACAGAGTCACAGAAAGTGATGGAGGCTGGGCACAAGGACAGACACCTCTGACCTGGAGTAATGGTGCACTCCTGTAATCCCAGTTCTCATGAAACTGATACAGGAGGATTACTGCAAATTTGGACCCAGCCTAGGCTATGTAATGAGTTCAAGGCCAACCTGAACTACATGCATGACATGACCCTGCCTCAAAACAAAACAGATACGCCCTTCCAGGTTACACTGTGTGGGAAACACTTCCAACAGCTGGGTCCCATGCCCTGATAGCCCATTCAGCTATGGACTCATCAGTGAAATGATCCATGGACAGAGTTAGCACTTGCATGATCCAATTGCCTTCAGAAAAGCCCACTCCTGAGTATAGAAGACTTTGGTGGGGCATTTAAGATCTATGTCATAATATCTACTAACTGCTTTCTGATGCATGTTATTAATTTTGCTTTAGAATAAAAGGTCGTGGGTTTCCTGAGGAAGTAAGAGAGAATATGAACAAGAAGGTGGTGCTTGACTGAAAATACATTTCAAACTTTGCAGACTCCACATTCTAGTCAGGTTTCTCTATTTCTGGATGTAATACATGATACAACATGTTTGATTTAGCTTACTATTCAAGGGGGTTAGTCTGAGGTTGGCTGGTCCCATCGTGGTGGAAGGGCCTGGCAGAAAAAAGTTGTTTACCTCATGGCGGCCAGGAAACAAAGAGAAGGGAGGAGCTAGGGACATGAATATCCTCTTTCAGATCACACACCCAGTGATGCCAGGTTGGGGCCTCTTAACAGCATTGGAAATCCATTAACAAATAATCTACTAATGAGCATAACATTACCATGATCCAACCACCATTCAAACACTACCACCTCTGAACACATGAGACTTTTAGGAATAACTTAGATCTCAAATGTAATACCCCCTTTAAGAGGTACTTTTGAAGTGCATGATAATGTCTCATCATAAGGTGATACACTAAGATTATTAGGAGATTATATAGCAGCAAACAACGACACAACAATAGTATTGATGAAGTTTAGGCTCTATGTTCCTGTCCAAGAGCAGAGCACCGGGTTCTGAGGTCAGGTTCTGATGAGGATCCTCTTCCAAGCTGTGGACTGCACATAGTGGAAAAGAGCTGGAGATCTCTCTGGTGCCTGTTTTTAAAAGACACTAATCCTATTCGTGAGGGGCTCCACTCTCATGATTTTATTCCCTCCTAAAGGAATCTCTTAATAACGTTACGTAGGGGCTAAGATTTCATGATATGCATTTGTATTCGAGGCACAAACAATGGTCCCTAATAACCTCTGATACAGTATTATGAGAAAGGCACTTGGCTTCCATGTTGTTCTCAAAGCTTTGAAACCCTAACTTAATTAAGATGAAATAACTGACAAATCTACTCTGAAGAACATTGTCCCAAACACTACTTCTCAAAAATGTCAAATATACAAAAACCAGAAAAAATCTGGGCAACTGAGAGGAAACTAAAGTCACATCATGATTACGTGTACTGTGGTGTCCTGCAGGATAGCTTGAAACAGAAAAGTGGGCATTTGGGGAAAAACAGTGAAGTTAAATAAAATGGGAAGGTCCTCAACAGGAGTTATCATACACGGATTCCTCACTGGAACACAGTCATCCAAGGGGTGAGCAGTGGGGAAGCTGACTGCACGGAACATAGGAATTTTCCAGTCTATTAAACAATGCTAACCTCATTCACGAGGGCTGCTCTCTTTTCAAAATTTCTGCAGATCTAAATCTGTTTATGAAATAGTTTATTTAAAATTTTCAAAGTGAATGCTACTTGATAGCTTATGCAAGGGTATTAGCAGGCACTTGACAAAAATCTAGCAGACACATAGCTCCTAAAAGCAAAGTTTGAAACATGATAAGCATTCAATAATCTCTACTGAAAAAAAACCATAATAATTATGTTTGTGTATCATATAAGCTAGTTATTACAATTAAAAAATTTTATAACGTTTAAATGTTAAGGTCATAGGAGAAATTGCCAGAAACAAGAGAAAAACAATGTTTTCATTTACTAAAGTTTCCAAAAGATATTCAAATCAGGCATAACTCAGAACATTATAGAGGGGGAAGCATATGCAATCAGTTAGCAAGCTGCCCAGCCAAACGGAACATTGCTGTAAGGGAAAATGGAGAGGATCTGATTAAAAGCAGGTATGTTTCCTTTTGTGAACCCTAAAAAAAGATATCATCTCTTTTCCATCTCTTGTTTGTTGTGGTGAGCTCTAGTCTTCTTGGTTCCCTTTGTTTTATTTTCCTTTTTATTAATATGTATCATTCCTTGTCCTGCTTACATTTCATTTTTCTTCCATCTTATCATTCTAACAATCTTCTGTCTTTCCTTGTGTGTGACCTCACAGCCCAGTGTTGAAGGCTGACTCACTGTCATGCAATTGCTCACCTCCGTCCTTCTCTGCATACTGTTTGGGAAGAACCTAGTCCTTTGATTGTCTGAAGGACAGTTAGCAATAGAAAAAGGTATTCTTTAAATTGGTTACTGCTGCCAATAGCATGTTGGTTTCTGAACGTGTCTTTAATCTGAAGTGAGGATTTATTTACAAGAACCAGGTACTCAGGTACTTGTCTTCCCATCACTCATTAGCATTTTTTTAGGACACTTTCACACATTTATAATGTACTTTGTGACTCACCTTCATGTATGCTGTCTACACTCAAAAACAAACACAGTTCATCAGGCTTGTTAATTCACGAAGGTGGAAAACATTGTGGACTTCGGTGGCAGAATTTGTTTTCTATGAATAAATTGATACCGCGGTATTTTCTGCATTTAATATATACTAGAAAGAGAGTTATATAGGGGAAAACATAAACTCAGTCAAACTTTTTGTCCCTTTCTTTAAAGCGTGTTTTTAGGGCCAGGGAAATAAATAGCTCAGGAGAATAAGTGCTTGTGTGGCAAGCACCAGGCCCTAAGTTCAATCCCTGGTTCCACCAAAAAAAAAAAGTATTTTTAAACCCTTATCAGTTTTGAAATAATTTTATTGGTTTCTGACTTTCTTCCTCAGAAATTCTAGGCAATTCATTGAATACTTTAGCTTACTTGTGTAGGGTAAAGTGGAACTACTCTATAATGCTTTACATGACCAGAGAGAAAAATCAATCCCAAATATGTTTGAATGACCCTTCCAGAAAAATCTATGATTTTATTTTCTTCAATGCGTGAGGGGAAATTTCCATGTACATTTTACTCTGTAAGGCCATGAATAAAAATGAAATTATAATATATCATTTCTGCTTTCCAAGAACTTTCTATTTGGTTTGATATATATGGAACTCATATAATACAGCTGAACATATTGTAATGAAGTATCTGAGTGAAGTTGTGACCCCTAAAAGCAGTGTCACATAGTTTTTGGAGATGTTTAAAATCATTAATGGCTAAGTTGGTTCCTGAGAATCTTCCAGAAGTTCAGAAAACAACATGCTATGGCAATATTGGTGGCAGTTTTGTTCTCAGGTAGAAACTTGATTCAGATACTGGCTCTGGTACATGACTGCTCTATGACCTTAGGTCAGTTATGTTTCTTTTACTTTCCTAGAAATAATGACCTAATCTTCCTAAGACTGAGTTCACCATTGCATTAGCAAACACAATAGTAGGCCCAGAGATTGTGCAGTGGGAGTGACAAGCATGACCAACGTGTCTTTAATTAGAAGTGAGGATTTGAAAAAGTAATCAGCAATAAAAGAGTAGTTTAGATGCTTCTAGCGAAAAAAGAAAACTTTTAAAGGATTCAATCAAGCTAATTAAAGGAGATGGCTTTATTTTTGACCATGTTAAGTTTTGACTAAGTTTGGTTTTGACTATGGTCGTTAGATCATAATCATTTCAGTGTTAGTATGATCAAAAGAAAGACATAGAATCTTGAGATTAGGGAGAAGAAATCAAATTTTCACTTGATCTGAATTAGACAGAAAATAAATGCACACCATGCATACACCAAACAATGACCATCAGAGTACTCTGTGCATTTATAATTCTTTTGCAGTTTTCTTGTCATCATTTTTCTCTCCATCTTGCTCTCCCTCATTCATTTCCTCCTTTTGGTAGAGTTTAAGAAACATTCCGAAGTATGGTATCTTGGTCTTTTAAGAAAACAGAATAAAAAGGCCACTCTCAACTCCCTCCACCTATCACACCTAAAATAGAAGAGGTGCATCTGAAGCGCATCCTTCCTGACCCATGGGATGAGCACCCTTACTTCTGGACAGAGAAATGCAGAGAAGAATCTAAACACAGAGGCCTTCCTCAGGGCCCCTTGCCCTGGTTTATCAGCCTCAGGTCGTTACTTTTCTAACCCAATCTATCTTTTTTTTTCCTTTTTCACTGTATGCTTCTTCTTCAGTCCAAGTATTAAAAACATCCAAGTTCACTATTCGTCTTTTCATTTCCTTTTGAGCATTTCCATGTTGCATAATTACCAGTTAATAAATTCATGTGCTTTTCTCTAATTAATATCTTTGTGTAACAGAGGCTTCAGTGATAATCTTAGATCACGAAAAACAGATGTTTCTAGCCCCATGTATTTTTTTTCTTAAAGCAAAATCTGTAACTCACAAGTACAAGCCACCTGTGTTCTTTCATTAAACCTTCATCACACAGATATCACCTTGGCCTTGTAAGAAACCACTCAGTAATTCCTATGGAAAACAAATAGTTCATTTTTATTTAGAGATTTGTATGAGGAGCTGGAAATTTCCACTGGCCAGGAATAGGCAAGGCAAGGCTGCAGCCACCCAGAATTTAGACACACGGGCAAGAAGATGAGCAGAATGGAAGGAAGACCCAAAGTGACAACGGGTACTGCAGAGCCATGCTGGTCCTAGAAGAGACACTGAAAACCTTCCTCAGGCCTTGCACAGCAGAGTGGATCATTTTCGAAGCTGAAACTAAATCACAGAATAGTAACAGGGCAGTGGCCCTTGAAGAGGCTACAAACTGATGGGAACAGAAGGGGCACCTCGGGGACACATGGCCAGCTTTTCAACTTAAGAATGAAGAAGAGCCATTGACTTGTTTTCAGAGCATGGGGACAATGAGCAAGCAGTTGTGAATCTAGCTACACTGTGGATTAACAGCCAGACCCAGAGCAAGCCACTATCTTGACCACATCAATTTCTGTATGTAAAATGGAATAGAAATAGTACTCACTGCAGAAAGGTGTAAGAATCAAATTAGGACATGGAGATGGCTTAGAAAACTGCCTGATTCACTTACCTAGTGGGGAGATACCATGATCACGAAAACTGCCTGATACATCGTTACTACACTCAAGAGGTGTAATTATATTTGGTTTTATATGTGTGTGTTATATTTGTATTTAATGAAAATGGGAGGTACGTGATTGAATCTTTGGAGTTTGTACCTGTACACGACGTTATCTTGATTCCTCTTTTTTTTCCCATTCCCTTCCCCTTCCTTCCACTCCTTCTCTCCTTCTTATTTTACAAAGCTTTTTTTTTCATTTTATCCTTCTTTCATCATTTATCTCCTTTTCCCTTCTTTCCCCCTCATCTCTCCCTAGTTCCCTTTTATTTTGAACAATTTCTTCCTATTTTATGGTATCTATTATACATTTTGGTTCTTATTTACACTTTTTGGCTTCTTACACCAGAGAGACAATGTGACATTTATATATTTGTGTGATTTATTTCACCAAAGAATAGTTTCAAGGTCCATCCATTTAGCAATAAATATTTAAGTTTATCCTTCTTTATGGCTCAGTAGTATTTCATTGTATTAAAAAATCTCTTTTATGCATTCACCAGTTGATGGGGATTCCGTTTGTTTCCAAGATTTAGTTATTATAAACTGTGCTTCTGCAAACAAAAGTGTACATAAATTACTGAGGTATTCTTATTTCTTTTGGGAAGATATCAGGAAGGAGAGTAGCTGGGTCAAATAGGACCTCTAGTTCTAGAATTTTGAGGAATGGTCACAATTTCACAGTGGTTGTCAACAGTCTATAATCTAGCCACAGCCATTCCAACATTTTTTTTTAGTAGTTGATTTCTTAATAGCCACACTTTTTTAGAGCAAGATGGAATGTTAATGTTTTAAATTTGCATTTCTTGGATGACAAGTGATATTCCTTTTTTTTTCATATATTAATTTTCAGTTTCTAATTCTTCATCTGAGAAGTGTATGTTCATCTCAGATGCCTGTTTTTGGATTAGGTCTTTAAATATAGAGCTCTGATTTTTTTCAGTGCTTTATGATCTAGATATTAATCCTGTGTCTGAGGAACAATGGGCTATAACTTTTTCCCAGTCTGTGGTTTGTCTTTGCACTGTGATTGGTGATTTCTTTTGCTGTACAAAAGCTTTTCAACAAGATGAAATCACAGTTGTTGATACTTTGTAGCATTTCTCGTGTAATCAGAGTTTTCTTCACACAGTCTTTGCCTATGGCTGTGTCTTCTAGACTTCCACCTATTCTCTCTTACAGTAACATGTAGTGTTTCTGTTTTAATGTTTAGATCTTTGTTCTACTATAATTTTCATGTAGCACAAGGATAGAGACATGGGTCTAATTTTAAGCTTCATCATGGGGAGAGCCAGTTTTTCTAACACCATTTATTAAAAAGGCTATCTTTCAGCTGAGGGATTATGATACTCCTTGCCTTGCCTTTCACAACAGCATAAAAATAATGAAATACTTAGAATTCAGCCTAACAAAGGAAGTAAAAGATCTCTACACTGAAAACTACAGTTGCCTAGAAAAGGCGACTGAAGAGGATCTTGGCAAATACGAAGATAACACTTGTTCTTGACTAGGAAGAGCCAACATAATGAAAACAGCCATGCTCCCGAAATTGTTATACAGATTTAATGAAATCCCAATCTAAATACCATTAGCATGCCTCACAGAACTAGAAAACACCCCTGAACCTTTATTTTTGAAGACTACTTTTAATACCATTCAGGAGACTGGATATAGACAGGCCTGAGTGGACGTGCAGCTACTCAAGCATCCATGGAGGGGTCGCAGGAAGGACACTTGTGGTAGGCAGCGGAGTTAGATAGAAATTGTAGGCAGTCAGACAAGACCAGGCCCTCAAGGAGACAAGATAGCAGACAAGGTGAGTTTGCAATTTGGAAAAGACAGACACTCCCTATGGGCCACACCTCAAGACCAAGACAAAAAGAGGAAACAGCTACATACTTCCCTAGGGATGGGCATCAAGGACTGATATTCTAAATAGGTATCAACCACCGTGAAAGAGCCCTATTGAGTCACTAGCCCAACCCCAACCGGAAGAGACCCTGTCCCATATTCACGCCCGCTTTCTACGTGACTCGCTTCCCCATTTGGTACTGGAGGTAATCAATTTTACCTGAGCAATGGTGCTTGTAATCCCATTGGTTGACCATAGTTTTGTCCCACCTCTTGTCCACCTAAGCGAGTTTCCTTGTCTTCAACACCTTAGACCCTCCTCACCACATGGTTTTCCTCTATAAAGGTCCCTGGAAGAGACAGCTTGAGGGGGGAGGGAACTACCCACTCGCCCCCCTCCTCCTGTCCCTCTCTCAGACAGGGGCTTTCTTTCCCTCAATAAATCTGTTCTGCTTATAACCGCCGTTGGTTTCTAAAATTCATTCTTCAGTTTTAGAGAACACGAACTCCTCCCGGTCAGGTCCAGAGATCGTTTTTTCCTGTCATTTGAGGTTCCCTATATCGTTTGGAGGTCGCCCACACGAGATCAGTTTTTCTCCCTGTATCACGCTGATGGTCACTAGGCTGCAAAGAGCCAGAAAACGGAGGATGTCAACTGACTGAAGATTTACATGGCGATATTAAGTACCATCAGTATATCGTAGGAGAAGGGACGTCACAAGAAATACCAAGACAAAGATGACATCCAAGTTCTTTTTGGAGCTATTATATGGGTATAAGAAGAAAAATGGGATTTGTGGTGAAACTTATGGACTCAGGTGGCAATGGAGATATAGATATGGGTTATAGATGGATGATGTAGTATGGATAGACAGATAATAGGAGGAATATATTTAGATCTTAGAAGAAAGCCATAACATGAAGACATAGCTTATGGGTCTTATGCCTATTTTTTTTTTTTTTTTTAGTTCATGGTCTTATGCCTATTAAGTAAACTAGGAATTGTGCTCATGTCAGTGAAGGTAATCATATAAATAAACAGTGAAGAATGAGAAAAGAGCAACTTCTGCTTCTGGGACTCCATCCATCAGTAGTTCAAGAGAGAAGGGAAGGTCAGACCTTGCAGCTGATATCAACATGAACACCTAGACAACAGTCATTGAGGACTTGCTGAAAAAAAGAAAATAATGAAAGAATTAAAAAAAAAAATAGTGGAAGAATCAGTGGGCACTGACCACACCCCAGTTATGGGGCTGCCTCTTTGTTATTATAAGGAACAGTACACTTTACTGGGGCACCAAAAGCAAACTGCTGATGGGTGTTCAGATGAAGCCAGCATAATGGCTCAAGTATATTAGCCTCGCACCATTTGGATTTGTTGATAGCAGGCATTTGTACTGCCAGCTCCAACACAGACTGCAGCACACAAATAAGGACCCGCTGTTGTTGGCTGAAATCTGGCTAACACCTAGCCCCGATGATATGATTTTCACCTCAATTTGTAGGTTAGTTTTTGCCTCCTGTGGGAACCGATGTTCAATTTCTTGATTTCTGTCAATGAGAAAGGTTTGAAGGGTGGAATAATTTACTCTAACAATCCTTTATTTCATCTGGTAGTGAGAAATAAATATAAAGTGCAATTCATAACCCACAATTATAAAGCTCACCGCCTAATACACATTCATAATGCTGCCGTGTTAGCCATTTGGACAGTCCATGATAGCTGAATTCTTTATGTGCTCCATATGAACTCTCCCCCTTCTTTCTGACCATGTATAAAATGGTATATGGAGGATTAGGAAATGAATCATAAGCTATACGTGTTAACCAAGTACAGTTGTAGTTGGAGAAGCACATAAATGCCATACTGATGCAACATGAAACTCTCACAGAGATAGGAAGAAGGACCCAGGCCTCTGGTTCTGGGGACTCTGCCGCCTGAGGCTATCTGAGAAGATTTGTCTGAGCAGCATCTTTCAGTCTAAGTGTGCAAATGAGAAGGGAGGAACATTCCACAGATAAGGAATACTAATGAAAAGGTAGGAGAAGAATGGAGGGTGGTGCGCATGATTCAGGAAGAAAGTTTGCTGCAGCTGGAATTCAAAGAGGCAGCCAGAGAGACAAAAGACTTGGAGATATGAATGATTTGCAAAGCTCTGCATAGAATGTCTTTAACTTGTCTTTATCTTCTTTTGAAGTCAGGGCTTCTGTTTTTAGAATGCGTGGCCTCCAGAGTGATCCAGTTTGTCTTCAGTACTGAAGCCTGAGCAGTGCCTGGAAGAAAAGAGGCAGGGTTTAGAGAGAAACTATTGAGGAACTTATAGCAATCAAGTTAAGAGCTGAGGTGGCCTTTTCTTAAACAATGGTACTGGGGATAGGAGAGCATTGTTCTTTCTGTTTGCTTTTAAATTTCGGCTTATTGTTTAAGCATCTTTTAATTTTTTGGTCCAATTAAGCTGTGGGCAGGCAGTAGAGAGAGTTACAGGAGTTCAGGGAGTGTCTATGTACGCTGCACTTGGAATGGTAACACAGATGGATCCTATGAGTCCACCTTTCTCTCATGCGCCTGTCCCTGAAGCCAGGCCTCATTCTTAGGGAAAGCAGTAACCCTTGGAGTTGGTTATGTGATCCTGCAGCAGATCCAGTGTAGTTTCCTACCACCGCCTGACCGCTACACAAAATAAGACACTGTGTGTGTGTGTGTGTGTGTGTGTGTGTGTGTGTGCCCGCGCGCGCATTGCTTGGTTTAAACAAGACCTTTGTACTCAGCTACATCCCTAACCCTTTTCTTATTTTTCATCTTAAGACAGTTCTGTGGAGTTACCAGGCTGAGTTTGTATTTGTGATCCTCTTGCATTAACCTCCCAAAGTGCTGGGGTGATAGACTTGGGCCATCGTATCTGGCTTAGGCATTTCTGTCTTCAAAGATGGAGCTTACTGTTGTCCATACAGCTCTTGAAAAGATGGAAAAATAAAGCTGAGGATAGATGGAGCCCTCCCTCCCAAAGGAAGGAAAGGAATTGCTCAACCACCCCTGGTTGAGGCTGGTCCAGGTGTTAACTCCATGGACAGCTGGGACCGTAAATCTCTCTGCTAATGGGAAATCCTTGATCCCACTTGTATGCTGATTAATAATTTTCATATTTAAGTCTCCAGATTTTAAAGCAGACTAAACTGTATATTCGTACAGCAAATGCAAACTCAGTTTGCGTCATGGAATTTGACAGGGTTTACTCAGCAGCAATGGTGGCAGTGGTGCAGCAAAGCGACAGAAAAGATAAAACAGGCTTTTATTGCGGACACGGGAGGACCGAGGACCACAGGGAAAGACAGGCGGAGACCTTCGGGGCAAAGAGTGGAGGACAACTATATTTATAGGTTCCTAAAGGGGACAGCGTCTGGGAGGTGAGGTAAATCATCTTGGTGTGCTGGGTGAAGGGTATGCTGGGAAGAAGAGGTAGGTAGTTGTGGGCTCATCGCCAAGTTGTGGAGACGCCATGGTGATTTAGCCAGTTTCCGCATGGGCCAGACCCATCAGAATTTACCCTACAGCTAAGACGCAAGGCTGGGTTTGTAGCTCAGTGTTACAGTGCATGCCCAGCTTCCTTGAGGCTCTGCATTTAATTCTCAACTCAAAAAAAAAAAAAAAAAAAAAAAATAGAAGAAAGAAAGAAAAAGATATAAGCCTAAATAAAATATTCATAGAAAAATTTACTGGTACACTATTTGCACAATAAAGTGACAACTTTTGTTTTATCATCTTCCCAGGCAGTTTTGAAACTGCCTTGACGGTAATTAAAGTCTCATAGTCTGTGGTTACTTTTTAAACTAGAAATAACTTATATAATCAGATGAACTATCTTTTTCAAAAAGTGATATTCTCTTGCACATCATTATTTTGTATAGTAAAGCCCAGAAGTCAGAGTTAGGGCAGTTAAGTACAAGAACAGCAGATTATCGCAATGTCCGTGTTTCCCTTGCTTGCAGAGAGTAACTGTTTTATTCTCCTACTGCTAAGGTTTTTGCCTTTCCAAAGGAGAAATGACAGTAGCCCATTGTTTTGTTCACTGCACTTACTCAGGTATTACCGGATTAGTCTTCAGATAGTACCAACTCTGTGAGAGATGGATCAATGATCTCATCCCATTTAACAGAAAAAGAAGCACTGTGTGTTGTAACACCTGCCTATTATCTCAGCACTTAGGATACTGAGACAGGAGGATCACTTCAAGTTCAAGACCAACCTGGACTACATAATGTTTCTTTTAATTTTATTTTTTTAATCTTTTATTTATTTATGTATTAGGTACAGTGTTTCACTACTGCAACTTAGACTCATAGTGATCCTCCTGTCTCAGCCTCCCCAATGGGCCACCACACCTGAACTCAGTGGCCAGCTCAGTGTTTGGCATGGAGCCAGCGTGGCACATGGTATCAGGAATTGAACCTCTTTTCTTCTCCCTCCTTCTTTTTCCCCCATCACCTCTTTTTAAATGTTTGTTTATTTATTTATTTATTTTAGTACTGGGGATTGAATTCAGAACCTTGGGCTTGCAAGGCAAGGTCTGTGTCTCTAACCTATCTCCCCAGGCCTCTCTATCAACTCTTCATACTTTCTTTTTATTATTTTTTTTTAAATACATGTTTGCAGTATATAATGTTCACATTCTTTAGGTGAAGTTGATACAAGTATGTAACACTTTTAAGTTTTGCACATAAATAAATGACTGGTGGAACTATGAAGCTAATATGAACATTTACACTTAAGGGAAGACACACATCATGCAGATCTTAGTCACTGGAGAAATCACCACCCTTCAGAGTAGCCCATAGAGACAGACTCATGAATAAGGTACACAGTGATGTGGAAAGATGTTTCCAATATATTGCTAAGTATATAAGCAGATTATAAAATTGTATGTCCAGCATACTCTATTCTTAAAATATGGGTCTGAGTACAGATCTCTATGACTAGAACTAAATATTTATTTATTTGAAAATTAAATTAGAAAATGAGACAATACAGAAAAAATTAAGCAGGATTTTCAGTGAGAGATTGAATTTTAACTCCTACATGGACTGCATAATTATTGATACTATATTGTATATGCACAATATATAATATATATTATAAATGTACATCTAAGAAACATTTTGTAGTGTTCTTAAGGAACACACCAGTACTTATTCTCCTTCCAGAATTCTTTTGGAGGGTATACTGTACATAAATGTGAACATCATTTTTATAAATGTCTCATATTTGAAAATAAAGATATCTCCACTCCAAATTAGATGACAAAATTAGAGTCAAGAAAAACCAGCTATTTTAATGGTAAAACTCTTTCGAGTCTTTCTACAGCACTATTTAAGTATAACTTGAAGGAATCTAGTCTAAGATTGCCCAAACTATTGGATATAATCCCATATCTAAGTATAGGATTTTATAGAATATGTCCCTACATTTATTACTGATGACACTGACATCCATCACTTAGATGAAACAATGCACCCCTTGAAAGATTCATGGGGCTTAGGAATACACTCTTTGATTAGTTTAAAAATGGAGAGTTTGCTAAGGTAGTGAATGTAACTTTAGAACTGCAGATAGGTCTTAGGAAAAAAGAAATTTGCTTTGACCCAAGAGCACCCCACTTTTGCAACCTTCCAGAGTCTTTCCCAGCATCTTTTCCAAGCACTGAATGCTTGCTGGGGCTCTAGCCCAACCTCAGGCCCACTTCCCCAGGAGAGCCTAGCAAATATCTCCCTTTACCCTCTGCTCTCTGTGACTCGCCCCCTCAACCCTGTCAGGACTGGGCCAGAGGACCTGCCACTCCCTTCCGCTCCTCCTCCTCACCTCTGTGGAAAGTAGCACCACCACCAGCTAGTAGCGTCAAAGTGGTCACCATCTCACTGGCTCCTGTCCTGCTCAATAGGACAGAGTGACAGCAGGAATGAGTAACTGGCCCTATAGGGTTCTTACTAGGTCTAACACCCCTCATTTGTTCTCTACAGTGTTTCATACCATTTCTTTCCTGCATCCAACATTTTGTGCTAGGTTACTCACTGTCCCCTTGGACATCAGGCCACCAGTGTTTCTGTCCTCTGTTTCTTGTCTATTTCCCTTAATCCTGAAATTCTCACTTACCCTATATGTGGATATTTCTCTGTTCCTCTCCCATGGCCTGAATCAAACATCTAGACTTAGTGCCACAACTCCTGATTTATACACTTATGAGCCACACTCAGGCTTTGTGCTAGGGTTCACAAGTCATATTTGGCCTACTGCCTTTTTTTGGTACCAGGGATTGAACTCAGGACCCTGCGCTTGCCAGGCAAGCACTTGTTCTACTGAGCTATCCTCCAAGTCCCCAAAGCCTATTGCCTTTTTATTAGCATTGAATCCTCACTCTATTAATCCACATAGTCTATCAGACGCCAGGAATTCAGTGATCTGATTATTATAATATTTTCACATGATAATGCTTCACTACTAACCTACAAAATAATATGCATATTTTCTAGAAACCAGTGGTATTTTGTCATAAGAAGTGTTTGGTGTTGGGGAGAAATTCTGCTGTTTCTATTTTGCATATAGGGACAAACAGTCATTGCAAAAACGAGATAGAATACAGAGAAGAAAAATGTGGTTCTGGGTAGGAGAAATACGCTCTCTAGTCCCTATACTGCAGAGCAGGGTCTCAATTTAAGGAAGTATGAGTGACATTATTTCTTTTTTCCCATATCCCAGGAAAGATAGTCAAATGCCTATTTACATGCCATCAGCAATGGTCAGATCTATAGAGCTTTGCCCCATTTTTACATTGTTCTATTGCTATGAGATGTGGAGATACATTTGTGCTAAGACTCAATTTATATTAGCAAAGGAAAAAGGAAGGCTTATTTTCCTTGTTTTTGACAGCCTTAACATCCTCTCCTCATGATATTCAAAAGTCACAAATAAGTAGAGCTAATGTGTGCAATATGTGCTGAAATTTAGAAGCAGAGTGCCGAAATAGTGAACCCTAGAGGAAGGGGTACAGAAAAAGAATCTTTAGGGTCAGTTTATACAAGGAAAAAGCCTATTACATCTCTTACAGGATAAAAGCATCAAAGCATTATGGGAAAATTCAACAACAAAAATAAGACTAGGTTTATGCTCTCTTTGACAAGACAAATGAGTTTGTAACAAAATTGAGACTATTACCAATTTCTGTCTTCTCAAATCCCTCTGCCTTGCTATAAGCAGAAACTTACTACGAAGATACAAATGCCACCTTGTCATTTTCCTGATTAAAACCCCTCTCTCTTTGCCTAGCTTCTTTGCCTGTTGAATGAAGCTCTTCACAGTTGAACTACAATAATCATTATACTTACATACATTAATAATTTGCTATATTTCAACTACAAGGCTAAGAACTTTTTGAACATTCATTTATGTAATATAAAAAGCATTTAGTAACTATATATAATGTATATATAATGAAGCTACGGCTCATATTAAGATCAATGTTAGCTGACACACACAATATTTTACAGCTAGTAACTAATGAAGGTCAGTGTGAAGGACACCTTGTTCAAAGGCAGCCTTGAGTCTTCTCTGAGAGCTCCATGGGCCTCCCAAAACAAGTAGTTCACATTCTGCTGTTTGTGTTTCTCAGGATTTCCTAAAAAGAGAAAAACTCAGTTTAATATAAAAGATTAACACAGTTTCTGTGTACCTCTCAGTAAAACTTTAAATTCAAAGAAGAACTGGGTCAGCGTGTAACAAAGAGTGTTGTCCTTTTGATGAGAGACAAAAAACAGAGGTCCTGATCCACTTTGGATAATTAAAGAGTCTGTGACACATCTTGAAAGTGAAGAAGTATGAATTCCAGTGCCCTGGCCAAATTCCAAACCACATAATTATACCTTTTTCTCTCTACCTAAAAATTTTCCCCAGAGTTTCAACTAAAAAATAAATTCTGCACTTCCCCAAGTAAATGTTACCAATGCAGCTTGCAGGATGGCCTGATGCATCTCTAGTCATGCCCTTCCTTCGTGCTGAAGGTGTCCTCCCTACGCTCAGGAAGGCGGTGTAGAGATGAACACAGAGATAAATAAAAGGATAGACATGAAATTACACTAAAATCAAGATAATAGAAAATGTCAGTATAAGCATTTCTAGTTATAATTTACTCTAAAACATGGGTGATTTGTTTATAGGATGAAACAAAAGAAATATTTTTAACTGGAAGTGACAAAATAGAGATAAATTTGCAAGTATCTTTCTGCACAATATTATGCATTTGCTTTCAAGAGTAATTGGAATGTGGTCCAATGAATTAGATGAGAAAGTGTTGTAACAAATAGTAATTCAAGGAGATGTATCTTTATTAAAACAGATGGATAGTTTGCACTGTTCTGTATACTAAATAGAAATCCTTGTTAACTATTCATAGAAAAAAAATCAGTTGTGATTATCTCTTTTATTTATAATGAGGCCCTAGCCGGGCATGGTGGCGCATGCCTGTAATCCCAGCACTTGGGAGGCTGAGGCAGGAGGATTGTTGAGTTCGAGACCAACCTGAGCTACAAAGTGAGCTTAAGGCCAGCCTGACCTGCATAGTGAGACCCTGTCTCAAAAAGACAAAAAAATAAAAAAATAAAAAGAGATAAAATAAAATGAGCCCCTAATCAAATTTAGCAAGCATGCACAAGGGCTAGGGGTTTGATCACCTGGCCTGCCATGCTGGCCTCACACCTGAGGCATCCTGAGTCGTCAATTGAGACTGGGTGTTCTGGTGCACCCCTGTAATCCCAGCACTTGGGAGGCTGTAAACAGGAGAATCACTACCAGTCCAATCTAGTGGTGAGACCCTGAACACCCTGTAGAACCTTCCCTGAAATACAGAAAAAAAAATAATAAATAAGATTACAAACTTTTATTTATTTATTTTTGATGTACAGGGGTCACCATGCAGCTTGGACTCCTAGTGATGGTCCTGTTCTCAGCTTCTCTAGCCCTGGGATTACAGGCATGGGACACCATGTCTGGTCTCAGAGGCCAGCCCAGTGTGCACATGGTATGGCATGTGGTGCCGTGGATCAAACCTCAGTCACTAGGCTTGCCTAAGCAGGGACTTAGTCCATTGATCTCAATCAGGGACCTGTTAACGTTTATCGACCATTGCCTCAGCACTATGCTAAGGGTTTTACATGCATCCATTTACACTCATTCACCAATCTCCACTTTATTTTCTTAACTAAATATTAAACACATTGCATAAAAGTGTTTATGACCTCAAATAAACAATTTGACCTCAAATTTCAAATTATTTTTGGAGAAAACATCAACATTTGAAAATAATTTCGTTCTTATGATGAGGTTGTTTAGTACAGTCATGGGAAAAAGCAGAGAGTCAAATAACTACATGTGATTGGTCTGTGAATAATAATGACTCTTTGATGCTCTAAGGCAATATTTCATTTCAGGTTAAGAGACCTGTAGGTTTGAAATTTTTTATTTAAATAGTTAATGTGTTTTAATCCACATGTATAAGAATTAGTGTCTCATGCAATACAGCAATCATTGTTGAATTCCTATTACTTTGTTTAGTGAGATTTTGTATTGTTTCTAATGCTTTTGTTTTTTACTATCTTATATTCGTTAACAAATAAAAAAGAAGAATTTGTGTGTCAACCAGAGCCAGTCACTTAGTCTACAGTAGTAACACAGACTCTGTGAAGAAAGGTAAATGTGTAGAGCAGGCATCAAAACTTTTCGTCCAGCAATCAACATGCTTTTGCTCATGCACACAACCAATACTAAAGGATTTAGAGAAGCTCAGGTTTGAAACGTAAACCATGCGTACTTGACCTGCTTTGTGTGTGCATGTGTCCATATACTCCAATGCATTTTTTCTACTTAAAGAAGTAAACACAATACTATGAAACTTGCAGCTATCAACTGAACCTTTGATTAAAAGACAAGCCTTGGGCCAGGGAACTCGTTCAGCTGCATAAGTGCCTGCCTGGCAAACTCAAGGTCCTGAGTTCAGTCCTTGGTACTGCAAAAAGAAAAAAGCCATTTAAATTTTCTTTTGTTTGATTTATTTTAATTCATTATTATCGTTTTTGCTATGCACCTTGCTAATTACTGTTTTTTGTAGGCTAAATGACAGTGTTGCAAAACAATTGCTGCTACTCCCAAAAAGCGGTGGAATTATGAATTACTATAGCCAGTGATAGCAACAGTAAGGAAAACTACAATTGATTTCCTTTTTTTTTTCTGACTTTAAAATGTTTATTCATTAAAAAAATAGTTGCTTTTTATACAGCTACACAAAGTTCTTAATGTTTCTTTGGCAATGAAACATAATGGACTTTTACAACTATATAAAATGTTACATTTGCCTAAGAAACAGTATTTACTGTGTGTACATAGTTGACTGACAAAATTCTCTACCACCCAGCACCCTGATTAATTGACCAAATAAGCTACCTCATATTATAGGATTTCCAAACAACGAGAAAGATGCTGCATTTCTCACCAAGATCAATTTCTGAATCAACACCTTCATTGCTACTCAAGTGTTCTTGATATTTCAACAAAAATTAAAATTCTCTGTCTTTCTAACTTGTTAGGTATCTGTTAGACATTACACTTCTCTTTATTTTAACTGATACTTGTTAGTGGCATAATATTAAAAGCTAGTATTTCATATAATTGTACGTGATTATTTAAAAACTGGAGGGAGAGGCTCCAGGCAGTACCTGACTGCTGCTATAGTTTGGGCCTGGAATGTTCCCAAAGCCTGTGTGAGAGGCAGAGGCCTCGGTCTGGCCCTATTTGGCAGTGGTAGAAACCTTCAGAGGTGGAGCCTTGTGCGCTGGTCGCCAGCAGCACGCTCCTGAAGGAAACTGGGCTTCTTGCTCCTTCCTCTTCTTCTTCCCCTTTCTCTCTGTGCCCAGCTACAAGGCCCAGCTACAAGGCACAAAGCTTTCTCTCAAGGTCCTCCACAGTGATGAGCAGCCTCATCCCAGCTCAGATGCAGTGGGCGTGACTGAGCGCAGCCTGAAACCTCCAAAAGTGTGAGCACAGCACAACTTTCTCTTCATAAGTTTATCTTAGTTATTTGTTGCAGTAACAGAAAAAACTGATTCCTGGGGTATTTGATAGATCTCTATGGTTCAGTTTATTCATGATTTAGGAATGATGGTTCTAAACTTGTGCTTTACATGAGAACGACATAAGTTAATTTTTAAAAGTAAACATAAGTTAATTTTTCAAAGCTTAATGTGCAGAACATAAATATACACTATCATTAAATCATACAACTTTATATGCCATACTTATTAATGCTTTGAATTATAATGTACAGCTATGAGTGCCTTTTGTTTTGTATTTTAGGGAAGGGTCTACAGGGTGTTCAGGGTCTCACTAGTAGATTGGACTCATGGTGATCCACCAGCTTACAGCCTCCCAAGAGCTAGGATTGTACGTGGGCACCACGCCCAGTCTCAATTGCCATCTCAGTGTGTCTCGGGGGTGGGGCAGCTAGGAGTGTCTTAAAACGCAGATTGATACATACTGTATTGTATGCATTGTATTCATACACTGGTGTCCATACAGTGTGATAGCCTCCTAATCCTCCACTGTCTTGAGGGAGTGGAGATGCATGTGTTGCCTTAGACTGTGGTCTAGAAGACAGATAGTGATCTGGAAGAAGACTGCAAGAGGCTGCAGCTGTTATAGTCTTGGTGAGTGTTTAGCATTATCAATTTGGACTTTTATCAGTGTCTTTATTTAACAGTTTCTATGTTCCTTCTATTCAAGGGGTTTTCTCCAGTCAGTGCTCCTTTGGTTTCAAGAGACGGAAGCCCTCGTGGTGACCAGCTGTCTCAGTTCAGCTCAGGACTGATGCTTCCTGGCATGGAACTTTCAGTGTTAATTTTGGGGTAGACCCAAGCAAATTGGAATGTTTGGTCACCTACTGTTACAGTTTATTGAGAGATTATGCTAGTAGAGAAGCAAGGCAAAGCTTAGCAAAGCCTCAAGGAGATGTCCCTCAGTTTTACAGCCCAGTCATATATCAACATACATCACCATAGATCATCTCTGCCCACCTCCACAGACTTCCTTGGCTTAATATTTGTTTCTGATTTTCTGTAACTTCAACATTCAACTAAAATGTAAATATTGTGATCATAGCCAGCCTTTAAAGTTAGGATATATTTAATTCTAGGTGATCTGAGAATCAGCCTTGGCCAAAAATGGCCAGAGAAGTGAGGTCCTGTGTAACCAAACCCTGGAATGGCAGAGAGCACAGCATGTGGACTCAGTCCTGTGCCATAGCAGAAGTGTAAGAAGGACACACTCCGCTGTTTTGGGTGTACCAGACTCCCTTCTGCTCATTCTTTCTGCCATTGGTTCAAGTGTACTTTCAGAAGCAAGTCCACAAGGCAGTGTGAAGTACAGGCAGAGAATTTCTCATTTTGTAGCCAAATGACCTTATGTGATCTCAACTTTTCACAGCACAGCGTATTCAACAGACCAGTTCAAAGCCTCTGTAGTCTTGCCTGGGTCTCCAGTCCACTAGTTCTCAGTGTCATAGTCAGCTCCTGCAGTCTGTCTCAGGATTTCCTAATTCATGCCTCTCATGTTTTATTTCACTGAGACATCTTCCCGGCCCTTCATGCCTCTCATGTTTTATGGGTCATTTGGCCTATTAGTCTAATTTTCAGTATGTATATATGACAATTAATTTTATAAGGGCATATATAAGAATCTGAGCCTGGAAAAATAAAAACAAAAGAAAGGAAGGGGGGAAATAGAATTGAAATGGACATGTACCAATTTTCTACAGTGAATGTAATCATCATGTATTACAAACATGCACTGATGCTAGTAAAAACACGAGAAACAAAGGCTTTCTAATTCATTCACAAGACTTTCACCAATACACTGGTATCATCTGACTTGTATGCAAATATTTTGAAAAAATACAATATGACTTTTGACAAATAAGGTTATAATCTTACATTTGAACTACCTACCCAAAATATAGGATTGATAATATAAATATCTTAGGGGAGGAAGTTTTTAAAATCCCATCACAATTGAAAGTTCTGGGGCTGGGGAGATAGATCAGTAGAATAAGCATTTGCCTGGCAAGCACAAGGTCCTGAGTTCAATCCCCAGTATCGCAAAAAGAAAAAAAAATTGAAAATTCTGATTTGCTAACTGTACCATGAAACACAATGTCAGCTTTTCTTCCCACAGTAGAACTCTCTTGCTATGTTTCTCTAAATAATGTAATTACTGATCCATTTCTGTCCATATCTCAGAATTTTAATTTTTAACTATTATTTTTGACTAGTATATAGGATCAATTTTAGGAAGTTGTAGCATTATGGAGACTTACTTCCATTACCAATAGGAGACTACCCACAAAAAAATAAAACATTCTTCTCATTTATAACAAATACATAGCATTTTATCTAATTTTAAAAAAAATCAATAGCATTAATCTCCCAAAGAAATCCCTTGGGTAAATTTCTAGTTTCCATTTTATCAAAAAATAATTTCACTTATTTATAGTAAACTGTGACCTCATGAATTTAGTGGAAATAATAATTTATAAGATTTCTACTGCTAATCTAAACCAACTATTGAAACAATAAAGCTTGGGACATCAAATTAGTACTTATTAAATTGAAAGAGCTGAGGTGACTCATTGTTTCAAAGAAAATACCCTCTGAAAATTTTTCTTATTATCACCTTGAAATATTCAACCTTCAGAAATATCTTGAATCACCCAAGAGTAGAAACAAAGAAATAAAGACTTTTCAAGTATTGGGTAAATATAAAAATTCACCTGTATGCTTGCAATACAATTTACATACTCAAGACCACAATCCAAGGCCAGCTTAAGAATTCTCCTGAGGAAGTAGGTGAAAATCCCTAGTCGCACTGACTTTGTCATACGTCTCTTCTAGTCCACTGAAATTTAGCTTAGCTTTAGAATCTATATGTGTTTCTTATGCTTCTTTTCCATCTTTCCCACTACTATCCTACAGGAGCGCCTCATGACTCAGATTACTTTCCTCCTCAGGAGTAAAACTTTTCATAGTCTACACAGAAGTCCCCAAACACACTAATCTTAAAATCTTGATTTTAATATGTAGATTCTCTTCCAATGGCCTCTAAATTTGTATAAAAAAGTCACTCTGAAATAGCAAAAAACATAAACATCTTAGGTTATATGGAAAGCTAAAGACCTTTAATCTGTCCTCCTAAAACACAGCATATGATTTGTTCATCTAGTCAGCAGATACTTACAGCTTGCCTACCTGTGTTAGCCATGGAGGAAGACCTCAAGGCACAGGTATCTGTTATGGTTTGTGTCTAGATGTTCCCCCAAAGCCTCGTGCAGTCATGGGGTGGACTTCTAAAGGGTGTGATTAATTCAGGACCCAATGCTGGGATTAGGAGTGTGAGTGCTGCTCCGGCCCAGGGGTAGACGGCCTGGATACACTGTAAGGAGGGAAAGAGGCTTGCTCTCTGGGCTACTGCTCATCATTTTGCCCTGGCTGTCTTGCTGTTTTCTGCCACCAAGAATGAACTGCTACCCTCTGCCCTGTGCCACTCTACCTCAGAGCCAGCCAAGTATGGACTGTAACTTCCACAAACTGTGAGCTGCATAGACCTTTCCTTCCTTAGTTCTGGGTGGCATTTTGTCCCAGCAATCAGAGAAGAGTAGCTGAGACAAAATATAAACTTCTATCTTACCTAGACCCCATGGAAGGAAGAGGAGTTGTCTTGGTCCTCATTTAAAATGCATAATATACACATAAGTAACAAAACTTCTTTTTAAAGTACTTTTATTACACCATTTTTAAAAGAGGACAACATAAATGTAAAGCCATAAAATTAATGGGGTACACACAGGTTTTTGACTGCATGTGGGAGGCACAGGATGGAGTTAGCTGTTCCACTTATGAGCATCAGGCAATCACGTTTTGAAAAAAAAATCACTAAAATCACGTCATACTGTTAAGAGTTTATGACCTTCTGTGGCCACATTATTAGCTGCCCACAGCACATGCTGCAGATTATATATGTACCTGAAAGATAATAGGACAGCACAAAATAAATTATTGCTCCTCTTTTAGTGTTTCCTTTATAAGAAAAACAGACAAGGAAACAAGAAAAATAATCAAGCAATGCTAAGTGCCTTGCAGCAAATAAAATGTTACGGTGCTTTCCGGTGACTTTGTAATGGATGGTCAGAGAGGGCACAGCAGCTTCTGGAGGGTGGCAAAACAGATCATCACTGAGGTGGTAGTTTAAAATATCCTACATTTTATTTTCTAATAATCTGATGCTACAAGTCCAAAAGTCAAGGTGTAAAGGCTGGCCTGACAGCTCAATGGATTAAATCGCCTGCTTAGGCTGAACGCAGTGGCCAGGACTCAATCCCTGGCCTGCTGTTGCGACCCCACCCCTCAAGGTGCACTGAGATGGTGATTGAGATTGGGCAGATTGGGCGTGTGGCATGAGCCTGTAATCCCAGTGCTTGGGAGGCTGAAAACAGGAGGATCACTGAAGCTGATCTATATAGTAAGACCCTGTAGATCCTGTCCTAAATACAGGAAAAAAAAAAAAAAAATCAAGGTGTCACTGATCCAGTGCTCCTTCAGAAGGCACTGGGAGGGAATAATTCCTTGTTGCCTTGTTCAAGAATTGACAGCTTTGGCACTTTTCCAGTTGGAGCAACATCACCCCAGGCTACCTCAGTGTGCACCCAGCTGCCTACTCCTCTCCAGGATTCCTCTCTGTGCATCCCAGTATAGACACTTATCACTGGAGATAAGGCCCATGAGTCGATCTAGTGCCATCTCACTGTTCCTAATTACTTCTACAAAGGCTTTTGCCAGATACGGTTACACTCTCTAGTTGCAGCAATGTCATGGTTTTTGTACACTACAATTCCACCTACTGTAAAGGGAAGGACACCTATGTGGATCAGAGAAAGAGCTCACAAGAAGAAAGACCAGGTGGTATGAAGACCCTACAGTTAAACCAAGCTTGCACATTTAAGGAAGTAAAAGAGAATTAGTAGAACTAGAGATTCATAGTGGTAAGAATTTTACAAATTAGACCTAGAGCACAGGGCTGATCCTGACTATTTGAATAGGTACTTCGTGGGTCTCCATAACTTAGTGCCAATGTTGAGACTATGAAGCCTACCCCAAAGGAAGCCCCTAATGAATGGTAAGTAGAACAAAGTTAGGATACAGGGGAACTTTCAAAACTTTCTTCTGGGCCAAGGTTATAGCTCAATAGCACAGTATCTGCCCGGCAAGCATGAGGTTGTGAGTTAAATTCCTGATACCCCCCCAAAAAAAAAACCCAAATTTTTTTCTTCTGTATAGAGATTCTGAGGAGTCAAGAGCAAAGGCAAGCAGACAAGTTAAGAAACTATTTAAGTAATAGTTCAGGTGAGAGACAACATGGTGGCTGGTGGCTAAACAGAGAGAAGTAACATAAATTCAGAATGTATTGTGCAGCTATGGTTGATAACATTTGCTTGTTGGTTGCACACAGAAAGATGAAAAGAGATGAACCGAGGATGAGCTCTGGGTTTATTAGAAAGCCTTAATACTTCCTAATATAAGAATGCCATGAGAGCAACTTATTTGAGGGGGAATATGTGAGGATGTGGTCTTGGTCATCTTCCATGTGGAGATGTGACATAGGTGGATATAAGAATGCAGCATGAGGGCAGAATGTTAGCACTGTGGACAGAACTCTGATGGCCATCTTGCCTCTGTTTGGACACACTTCTGGTCACTTAGAATTCAGGGATTCCACTGCAATTACATCCAGGTTATCAGCCAAGAGCACCCATGCCACCCTTAACCATGAAGTGCCTCATCGTACTGACTTTGATCAACAAACCCAGCAAAAAATATTATGTTCGTTTACCTAATATGTTCACTTTGATTCTTAGACTCAAGTTTTCACTGAAATTACAAGAACTCTGAAATTCTTCAAGGCTGGAATCATATCAATGTCGTCACAGTGCTTTTCCAAGATGTCAAACTTCCCTTACAGGGAGTGTCATACTGTAGGGAAAATGTGAGTATTCTCCAAGTTGTAGAATGTTTTAAAAAAAGTACTTTGATACTCATTTTTGATGTAGAATGCTCTCTCTCTCTCTCTTTCTCTCTCTCTCTCTATCTATCTATCTATCTATCTATCTATCTATATATATATATATATATATATATATATGCAAATACACATATAAGTCTGTAAGCAGAAGATGATGGAAATGTATGGATGACATATAATATGGCTGGAAGTAAAGAAGAAATGCATCATGCAGCTTCAAATGTGAACACTAGAATAAATCTGTGAAAAACTTAGAAAGTAGGCACATAAATGAGTTCGGGAAAGTTGCAGTACAAATTATGTGTTCTGTTCTAAGCTCCCACAACTGCTACTCATTTCGGTCCAACTTAACCATCCAGAAGCAGGTTGAAAACTCTCTTCAATGCATCAGCAAAGCAGTAGCTCTGAGCACGTGGGGGCAAAAGCCTTCTGTCTTTTTGCCATCTCCACCTGCACCCCCAGGGCAGCAGCAGTTTGCCTGAATCTAGCACCACCAACTCAACATTGAGGATGAAAAGAAATGTAGTGATAAAGAAATGTCTGTTTTCTGATTTGGTCTGAAATGCTTCCGTTTTCCTTACTTCTCATCAAACATGGAACTGTGTTAGTCCCCACCCCTCTAAAAAACAAACTTAAGAACATGCAAACGGACAGAGAGCTAGGAAGTCCCAGAGTGGAAACTGCTTTGGCATAGGAACAAATGTTCCTGTGTAACTCGGCTATCTCCAAGTCGTCTGGAGAGTGGCCTCTGACATCTTGTGACCTGCTCTGTTTTTCTAGGTGACCATGTGGTATTTGTGCTTGGAACCAAAACACCTGTGTTTGAATCTGGTTCTATGATTTAGTGATATACGGGAATTCACTTGAATTCTCTGAACTTTATTTTTTCTCATCTGTAAAATGCTAACAATATCAATTATAGGTGTGTGGTAAAGTGATTTGAAGCATGTTTGCACTGGTTTTCTTATTTACCATAGATATGAAAACTTATTTTTTAATTTCTCAGAGGATATAAGTCAGCAGGAACTTCTAGGAATATTGATTAAAAGTAAGAACTGTGGGAGATAATCTAGAGAAAGACACGGAGTTATGACAGGAAAAAGAAATGGGGAAAAACAGATGAGTCTTGAGAGGAGGGTAATGGTAAGCCTTTAGAAGAGGGACACATTGTAAAATGCCTTTTTGAAGAGGAATGGTCAAAAGGCAAGTAGATCACTAAAGGCACCATACTGAGACGTGATAAAATAAAGTCCAGGCTGGAGAAAGATTGTCTGCTTTGGATTCAAAGACTATTTTTCAACAAATGTAGTTTAGCCTTGGTTTGTGCACAGAAATGAAAAAGAAACTAGCAAAACAAAACCATAAAAAGCCACAGGTCAGCCTGAAAAGTGGCAAAATGTGGACATAGCTAATGGATGGAAGTTTTTAGTGATGTCAGTTTATTCATGAAAGTTGAAAAAAGATACTTTAAAGCTACCTCAAGTATCTCTGATATGCACTGCAGTTTTCTGCTATGTAAACAAGTTGTGAGCTTTTCAGTAGCTCGTTTTGTGGGTATGCTAAACTAAGATTATTATGGGTCAAAGATATTGCAGAAAAAGTAAGCAGGAAAAAGCTGTCAGATAAAGATGTTGATAAAGGAGACATAGCTCTGGTCCTTCAATCAAACAACCACATAACTTTCCCCCAAATCTCCACTTTAGACTAGCCACAGAGGAGTGAAGGAGGTAATTATACAGGAAGGAAGATAAAGGCGGTGCTCGGGGAGGGCGCCACATTCTGGGCTCCCAGTTCCCTCCCTGATCAATGGCTTTGCTGTCTAGCAGAGTGCAATTAGATAACTTCAGAGGGGGGTGGGGGGAAGGACAGTATGTGTGTGTTTAAATCTTTAATGTGCAAAGGCTCAGATGTACACCATTGAACTAGAACCAGTCCTGACTCAAAGACTATCCAGTAATTTGAGAAAGGCCAGAGGAAGTTCCAAGTGAAACAATGATTACAAAGGAAGGAGTGTGAAACAGATTGTGCCCAAGGACATACTGATAGATTTTGTTAAATTATTATGAGTGAATTCAGGATATCTATATATCTGCATCATGAATTAGTGACCTCTTCACAGCTAACACTCTGCACACTTTGTTTGTTTGTGACAGGATCTCTATAGGTAATTCATGCAGGCCTTGAGCTCATTATGTAGGCCTGGATAGCCTCGAACTTGTGGCCCTCCTACTGCCTCACCCTCCTGAGTACTGGGATTACAGGCATACACATTCAGCTTCCTATAATACTTAAAGAAGGAATGGAAATAATATCAGTAATTGTTTATTCACTAGCAGAACAGGAAATAAACTGTTCAACATGGCCAGAAGTTGTCAACCTAACTACCAGAACTTCGGTTATGCCTCTGGTACCAAGGACTGTAAAATCTTCATATTTTTAAAACCATAGCTACTCAAAATGCCCTTGTCCCATTCAGTGTTAATTTTCAGCCTTTCCTTAGAAAGCCTTTCAGAAAACACAGCTTTCTTTTTCCTCACCTGAAAACTACTTCTTGAGTGAACTGTAGGACACAGGTAATAGTCATATATTTCTGGGTGTCACTCAGTACACTGATTCATGCTTTCAACAGTATTCTCACTCTAGTCCTGCCTACAAAAGCAGCCTGTAGCCCTTGTTCCTGTCATTTCCATTAGCTACCATTGCACTTTTGTCATGGAGCTAGAGCATGGGTTATCCTATAATTCATAACAGGCCTAGATTCACATTTCTATTCCTTATTAGCTTTGTAGCTTGGTTAAGTAGTTTCCCCTGCTCTAATTCTGAGTGGCCTTTATTAGGGGGTTTCCATTGCTCTTGCTCCCAAAGTACATTAGTAGGGGTTCTTTGTGGTTAAAAACACCAGTATCAATGGGGTCAATTAGAGCGATAATGAGTCATGTGTCTGAGAAGTTAAAATTTGGATACTCTAGGCCTGAACATGTGTGATATATGTTGTAGGTAGGTAAATCCATTTGTGACTGTGCTCATATTTAAGACCTAACTGAGAGCTCCAAGCAAATTTCCCTGCAGTCACATGTACATAATCCGAGTTTAGTGTATGTAGGGTACTTTTAAGCCTTCCATGACTCCCTCTTTTCTTCAGGTAAACATACAAGTGTGGGAGAAGTTTAAAGCTGTCCATGTGCCCTGTTTTTAGTCTTTAAATGTCAGGATTCTCCAGTGGACACACAGCTAGCGTGGACTCGCTTTGCTGGAAATACCAGGGTGAGACATGACTCCTCTGAAGAATGTACAAACTGGAAATGAAAAGTTCTTGGGAATTAAGGAAAGTAACCTGAGGGGACTTTCTTGAATTTTGAAGGAGAGAAAGTTCTTTTATTATATCAGTTCTTAAAAACTCATCTGTGTAGTTGTATATTCCCTTGTATAAAAAGGAAAAACACCATTTTATTCCTTTCAATCATCCTAAATGCAATGTTTTCCTAGTATCTAAGCCTAGTTATAACTTATACTATAAGCTTTGTTTTGCTATATTCAGTGAGAGGGAAATGAATGAAATCTGCTTATATACTACTTACATGCTTATAAATCTACTTATATACATACATTGTATGTCAGTATTATTTGAAATAATTGTTTCTGATTTTTCTTCCATGGGCAAAATCCTATAAAGCATGTTCCTTTAGGTTCTATTATTAGTAAGTTAATAGTTTAAAAACTTTTTAGTATAAGTATTTCATTTTTTTGTCAGAATCTTCAACCAAAACTTAAGAACTTTTACGTGGAATCTGAAAAATCAAAGCAGCCAGTAGGAATGTGTTTCTCAGGGGCAAAATGGTGGAAGAGATGAGAAAAATATCAGTTAAAGAGAACAAGATTTCAATTATATAATAGAAATTTCTCAAGACCTAATGTTCTGTGTATTGACTGATAATGTATCATGTACTTTAAATTCCCTAAGAAAGCACTCTTATTTTACACACTTACGAAAGTGGTGATTATATGGGGTGAAGTATATGTCAATTAGTTTGTCTGTGGAAATAATTTCACAGCATGTACATATGATACACTTTTTTTTTTTTTTTTTTGGTGGAACTGGGGATTAAATTCAGGCCCTCACACTTGCCAGGGAAGTGCTTCTTCCACTGAGCCATCTCCCCAGCCCCATATACATACACTTGCATACATTTTACACTTGAATATATGTAATTTTTACTTGTCAGTTAGACCTCCATATATGTAGGCAAGAAAGCCAAGTTCTATTTTATGAAAAACAAATATCTTATATTACAGAAAACAAATAAGACACAGAAATGTACCTTTGTTTACTAATAGAATGACCTCTTTTTGTTATCTATAAAACAGTATTCTGGGAAAAATTCCTGATGCCTATTGGGTTTTTTCTACATAGAACCCCTGGCTATTCTATGTTTATTTCAGTTTTGCCTTTCAGTAAAATGTTGAACTTTCCTATTTGTCTTTTCCTAACATAATCATCATATAATTCAAGAAAAGATTAGTTGACTTAATTTTAAAGTCTTGCTCTCTGCAACATTTAAATACTGGCACGGATGACATATAGGTTCTATGATAATCTTACGATTATCATTATTATTTGAAGCTAATTTATTTTTAAATTCATTTTAAAAAACTACGGGCTCAAAAGATAGCTAGTGTGAGGAGGATCATTAACAATGAAAGCATCATTAATGCTTTCTCCCATTAATGATAAAAACATCAATCATTTCTTCAGGTTATTCAGGTTGGGGGTCTGTGTGTATGTGTGTATGTGTGTGTGTGTGTGTGTGTGTGTGTGTTTCAGTATGGTTGATCATTCCACTGCCATTGCAAGGCTCTTTATTCACTCTTTTAAAACATTGACCCTAGATTTATTTTTGAACTGCCACAATACACTCACTAATGTTGTTTTCAGTCTAACCTGGTACTTCAGACAAGTTCTTTTGCCTGGCACAAATTGATAATGAAATGCAGGATAGTTAAAGCTTCTATTTGGCCTGATTTTCTGAGGGATAATATATGACATAGTAAACATCTTCTTTTGCTTATTGGTGCTTCTGGGAGCTGAATAATTTGCCCCCAGGCAAATGCATCCCAAGCCAAGGAGGGATGCACCCTTCATATTCTGTTAATTGATTGAAAGGGCAAATGATCTATAGGAAAAGTTGCATCATTAACTTAATTGAGGGCAAAGCCTAATTAGAGGGGAAATGGAGTAGACAGAGCCAGAGACACAGCAGGCCTTCATCTGTGATGTCAACAAACAGACCTTGTAACTAGAACCAGACAGAGACCGCAGGCCTTCATTTGCATCTTCAGTTTCAATGTGAAAACATTCACTCTCTCTCTCTCTCTCTCTGTGTGTGTGTGTGTGTGTGTGTGTGTGTGTGTGTGTGTGTTTGGCCAGGGGAAAAGCAAAAGTTTACATACTTAGATAGGAATCAGTTCCTCCCAGGTGGAGCTGCCTAGTGGGAATCAATATGTTTTAAACAACTTAACTGAATTGTATATATTTGAAAGACTAATCAGAAACACATTTGAGCTCTAGATTTGGGGAGGCATGAGGACCAATCCTAGTCTCATTTTTACAGTGGATTTAGAAGTCAATTAATTAGTTAAAATTATTTTTCCTCAAATTGGTTGTGGGCTGACTACACAAGGATTTATCTTGGATGGATTTATATTAGTAATAACTAATGCAAAGCATTCGAACATGCTTCAGTCAATACCAGTTCTTCCTATCATAAACAATCATTCTCAAAATGGCATGAAATTATATTGCATTACAAAAGATAGAAGATATTGAATCCTTTGCAGTGTAGATCGCAAAGGAAGATATCCAGATTCCCCTTTATTTGTAAGTCATCTGCTCTCTAAAAATTCCTGGTTTTGGTGTCTCTGTAGAAGTAAAAGCTACTGTATCCTAAACAGTAAATTTAAATTTTAGATCCTTCTGAAGTGCCATGAACTCTGACACGATTCTGAGCTGTTTGAAAACCGGCAGTGATGATCCGAGCATGCACTTCGTTTCTTTCAGAAATCTTTGCATGTCCAGCTCACTGTTGAGTGCATTCTCCCCTGACTGTAGCAATACAAACAAAACCTTTCACAAGAAATGCAGTTTCAAAGAAATAAAGGATGCAACTGACATGTTTTGGCTACAGTGCTGGTTGTTAAAATACAGATAGTTTTCTTTTACCATTCCGTGTAGTCACTGACTTTACAAAATTAAACCCCATTCCTTACTTGTCGTGCTTGCACAGATTTCTGCATTCAAATAAGAAAACTGCAATAATCATAATAACTATTATAGATCACCAATAAAATATTTCAGTTAAGAAAGAAAAATGCCACACATTAATTAATGAACATTTTATTTAGCATCCCAAGTTGGCACTATGTGTGGACAATAAATCAGCTTTTGTGTATGTGCAGGGAATTTTAAAGATTATGAGCAAGAAACTAGAAACACTTCACTTTGCTAGGAAATTAAAATTGTAGTAACTCATTAGAACTTTGGATTGATAGTGATTTTTCAGTTTCAGAAGAAATTTTATTTCTTCTATCACTTAGTTCCCTGAAAATTTATATTTCTGTTTTGTAAGTTTGATTCATGCACAAACTGTTAAATCACATTGTGAAAAACCATATTATGAGGAAAAAACTAAGCAAAGTTTGATTTTTAGTGGTTCTGTGAAAAGCAAGAACAAATACAGTAGTGACATCAATCTTCAGATGAAACACACATAGATTACCTTCCAGAATACTTTTCTTTGCAAATGAGAAATGTATAAATTTTATCAAGGGCTAGGGAGATAGCTCAGTGACCTAAGTGACTACCAGGCAAGAGAAAGGACCCAGATTCAATTCCTGGTACCACATGCCGAGCAGGTCCAGGACATGGGGCATACCTTGCCAGTGGAAACCGGGCATGGTGGCTCATGCCTGTAATCCCAAAGCTGGGGAGGCTGAAACAGGAGGATTGCTAGAGTTCATGCTGCATAGTGAGACCCTATAGCAAATAAATAAATAAATATATTTTTAAAAATTTCATCAAGAAATCAATAGCCATTGGTTTGATAATTTTTTTGAACCTGAGGACTGAGAGCTGGTGGACTCAGTCTAACAGAATTTTGCTTTTCTGGTTTGAAATGTAGAGATAACTTTTCCTCTCAGGCTGCAGTTGCTGAGAGATGGCTGACGTGTGACACAGCCTCTTCCTTTAGGGTATTCATAGTCTATTGATTTCTTCAAATGACAATCCAAAGAGATACAGGCTTTTTACAATATTTTCCCTGTAAATCCATAAAAAGCCTGACTAATTTTTAACATCTTTTTTCTTATCACTTCTTAGCAAAAGAAAAAGTGGCTTTAATTCAGACCTCAGTGGCAGTCTGGATGGACTAGCTTTTCCTCTGTGTCAGTACCTGCATGCTTCAGGCTGAGGCCTCCCACTGCCTCTGAGGCTCTGAAAAGCAATGAAAAGCCCAGGATTCCTTTCTGTGTTCTAAGATCAAATTAACATCCAACTTGGCAAGGAGCACCAACCCAACTGAAAAGGAACAACATCAGACACGGACCTTCAGCTCTCAGGACTTAAGACCCTTCCAACCATGGCTGCTGCGATTACAGAACCTGAATACCATCATCAGTGATATATCCAGCACTGGGAAGCTGAGGAAGGAGGATTGTTGTTAGTTGGAGACCAGCTGGGGCTACAAAGTGAACTCATGGCCAGTCTGGACTGCATTGGGACACCCTGTCTCAGGCAAAAACAAAACAAAGAAACCTCACACCTCAAAATTTAAAAATTCAAGGAATAATTTGTGTAATGTCTGAAAGTATATGATTAATATTTGTATTTTTTGCTGAGTGCTAAATAGTAAATACTGCAAATGTGTAAGTACAAATTGAGTACCCATTCTTGCAACTGTTTAGGACATTTTATCAGAAAAGGCATAGATTCGCCAAGGTCTCCACCAAGGTATTCCTGAGGTCTTTCAGAAACTTCTTCCTTTTATTTGTATTTATCAAATCAGAATAAGCATTTGATTATCCCCACTTCACAAGACAATAGTAACAGTCAATGAAAATTGAACGAAACAAAGAAGTGAGGATTTGGAGTTCAATGATTTTCTTTTAAGCACAAAGCACAGCTAGTAGGTCAGGAGTCTCCACCCTGCCCCCAGACCACAACAAAGAGGCTCAAGTGAAAACAGGAATAAGCTGATAAGAACAAAGGGAAGACAGTGAGCTGGTGTAGTCAGTGCAGGACTTCAACAAATTCCCTGTAGATAGGAGCAGCTCCAAGCTGCTGACCAGAGAAACACACAGGAATCCACATTCCAGAGGACGGCCATCAGGAAACTGAGCTGGAACAGTTTCTGGACCGTGGGCTCAGAGATGACATCAAGGAGAACTGAGTAAAATCAGCTGAGCTGAACTGGGAGGGTTAGAACAACTCCTGCCTAAACTTTGCTCCACTTCCCCAGCCCCTCTCCCAATCTTCCCCTAGGCAGAAAAACTGGAATTGCAGCTCAGCCTTTGCCTCCAGGCTGGCTGCTAGGACTTTATCTTCAAAAAATGAGCAAGTTTCCCTAAAGTCAATGCTTCCCATAAGGAAGGGGAGGTACCTTTCTCTGCTCTCTGGTAGTTGCAGGCCCAACTGACCTCTGACTTTGAGTTTATGCGCCATTGTAAAGCGCAGTCTGGGGCAGGGCTGATGTAACTCGTTTCTGTCCTCAGCAACTTCCCCATCTGATGTAAAGTAGGCTGTCATTTTCTGTTAAGTACAGCTAGTCATGTGAGTAACCAGTAATTATAGCTCTGATACATGACAGATATCATTCATTGTCTTTCCTTTTTTAATTTATTTAAATTAATCTTTGGGGATTAAAATCTCTGTTAAGTAGCTACTGTGATAATCACTATTGTACAATTAAGAAAACTAGGCCACCTAAAAATTTAATTACTTGTCCAAAACCGCATAATTACTAAGTGATGGAGCTGAGACTGAAAGCTAAAAATCTAGATTCCAGAATCTACATTTGTAAAAGCCACATAATACTAGCCTTTTTTTTTTTACAGTTTATTTTAAAGTCACGATAAAGAAATAAAAATTCCAGAAAACAAAAAAAAGTTAGGTTTTAATTATATTCAGATTTGAAATCTCTAACTCACAATAGCTAGGGAGAAAAAAAAAAAAGGAATAGCCAGGAAAAAAATGAAAGTTTGAAAATAGAATTGCCAAACTTAAAAAGAATTTCAATAGGTTGAGTGGAAGACAGGGTCAAGGAACCCTTAAAAGATGTAAGGTGGCACCATGAAATAAAACACTGAAAGAAAATGCACGAACCTAGAGCACTATGCCGGAAAATTAAAAATTCAATAAAGGGTAGTTCCAAAAAGTAGGAAATAGAATATATGTAGGAGGAAATTATATAAGATATGTTTGAAAGAAAATTCCCAGTACTGACTATATGCATATATATATCTTTAGATTGAAAAGGTTTGCCCTTTGTCTTTTGTCTTTTTTTAGGGAAATGAATGGAAAAAAAGAAGCTTAAAAAATATATCTCTGTGAAATTTTCAGCAGCAAAAGCTAGAGAGTAATGGTGAGAACTCTTAGAGGAAAAAATGAAAACCCTTTGCTTTTAAAAGATGAAAGATCACACTGTAGGTGAATGGGAGAACTGTACAGGTGTTGAGAAGGCTCATGGGACAGGAAACAGCAACAGGCCACTGTGATCAAGCATGGAAGCAAAAGGGAAGCGTCACACAACAAGACGTGGTCAGCCAAGGAGTGCTGGCCATCACAAGCCGTATACAGTAACCGTAAACCTGCTGACTTATGTGGGTCTGATTTATTTCACTCATATGTGGCATCCACCTAAGTATAAACGCTTCAAGTTTATCATTCTTTATAGCTGAGTAATACTCCATTGTATAAAAATACCACATATTTTTCATCCTTCCCTCAGGTTATAGACATCTTGGTTGTTTCCAAGATTTGGCTATCACAAATTGTGCTGCTATAAACATAGGTACACATATATCACTATGATATGATGTTTTCAGTTCCTCTCAGAAAATTCCCAGTAGGAGGATAGCTGGCTTGAATGGGATTTCCAGGCCTAGGTTTTTTTTTTTTTTTTTTTTTTAAGGAATCTCTACACTAATTTCCATAATGGTTGCACCAGTCTACATTCCCACCAGCAGTGGAGGAGGGTTCCCTTTTCCCCACATCCTCTCCAACATTTGTTGTTGGTTGACTTATTTATATAGCAGTTCTCTCTGGGGTGAGATGGTATCTCAGTGTTGTTTTAATTTGCATTTCATGAATGGCTAGTGATGTGGAGCATTTTTTCATGTATTTATTCACTTTTTTAATCTCGTCCTCTGAGAAGTATGTGTTCATCTCAGATGCCCATTTCTGGACTGGGTCTTTAAATTTAGGGGTGCTAGTGTTTTTTTAGTTCTTTATAAATTCTACAGAGCAGACCTTTGTCTGAGTGCTTATTAAGATTTTTTTCCAAATTTGTGGGTTGTCTTTTCTCTTTGTTGGTAATTTCTATTGACATGCAAAAACTTCTCAATAAGAGGTGGCCCAGTTGTTAATTCTTTCAAGTATTACCCATGCAATTTGACTTTTGTTCATGAGCTCTTTGCCTACCCCTATATCTTCAAGAGTTCCTCCTATTTTCTCTTCCAGAAGATTGAGTGTTTCTGTTCTCATGTTTAGATATTTAATCCATTTTGACTTGAGCTTAGTGCATGGTGATAGTTCTGAGTCAAGTTTTAGTTATCAGCATGTAGAGACCCAGTTTTTCCAGCACCATTTGTTGAAGAGGCAATCTTTCTTCCAGTAAGCATGTTTGGGCCCTCTATCGAAGATCAGATGGCTGAGTGCATTCATAGGGGCCTCTGCAACCTCTAATCTATTCCATTGATCCTCAGGTCTATTTTGTTGCCAATACCATGCTTATTTTATCACAGTAGCTTTGAGTACAATTTCAGGTCAGGAATTGTAATGCCTCCTGCCTTGTTCTTGTTACCCAGGATTGCCTTTGGTATTCTAGTTCTTTACTGGTTCCAAATAAATTTTAGGAATGATTTCTCTAGGTCTGCGAGGTTTGATGGTGGTAGTTTGATAGGGATTGCATTAAGTCGGTACAGCAATTTTGGGAGTATGGCCATCTTCACGATGTTGAGTTCTGCTGGTCTACAGAGGGAAGCAGTGATGCTTCATTATTTCTTCTTGTCCTTTTTAATTTCTTATCACTTTTTTATGCCAATTTTGCATGCTTATATGTGGTAATTTAAACAACTAATTTGGAGACAACATTATGCAATACAACAACCATTGTCAAGTTCCTATTGCTTTGTTTGGTTAAGTGCTGTATTGTTGCTTTTTTTTTTTTTTTTACTATTATGTATGCTCTTTAGATAATAAAGACATTATAAAAATAGAAAAATCATAAACATATATGACCAAATGATTTATGTAGTAAACCACTGGTAAAACTAAATGAAAATAAGAAAAAAGCCTAAACCAGGAAACTACTAATTTTTTTTTAAATTTTATTTATTTATTTATTTTTTTGTGGAACCAGGAATTGAACTTTGGCCCTTGCGCTTGCCAAGCAAGCGCTTATTCTAAAAACTACTAATTTTTATAGCATGCTTTTTTTTTTTTCTGTATTTTGGGACAGTGTCTACAGGGCCTCACTATGTAAGTCTCCTGTTTTCAGCCTCCCAAGTGCAAGGATTCCAGGTGTGCACCACCACGCTCAATCTCCGTTGCCATCTCAGTGCGCGCCAAGGGCAGGCCCCGTGCAGCATGTTGGAGCCTGAACACCGGTCTCTGTGCTGTGCCTAAGCGGGCACCTCGGTCCCCTGAGCATCAGGCCGGCCCTTGGCACGTTATTTTGAACTCTGAAATTTTTCATCATTTTCAAGGGTTAATTTAATTTTATATTCTTTATAATAATAAAAACAGGGGCCAGGGAGATGGCTCAGTAGAAAAAAGTGCTTCCCTGGCAAGTGCAAGGCCTGAGTTCAATCCCCAGTTCTGCAAAAAATAATAATAACAATAATAATAATAATAAATAAAAATAAGTAAAAATCACATCTGGACAAGTGTGGTGGTACACACCTGTAATCCTAGCGCTTGGGAGACTGACGTGGAAAGGGTCCCCACGAGTTTGAGGTCAACCTTAGGAAACAATGGACTCAAAACAGGCTTAAGCTACAAATCCAGGACCCTGTCTCATAAACAAAAACAAAAACACATATAAAAAGCACAGATCATGAAAAGCACTGAAAATATTTCAGTGAGTCAACAACTGGGATTTCACCCTATTGGAAAGTTTTTGTACATAAAAAGAAATCACTGAAAGAGTGAATAGAAAGCCCACAAATGAGGGAGTGAGGGACTTCCCCAATAGTCCCTCAGACAAAGGGCTTCTATCTAGAACATATAAAGAGCTAAAAGTATCAGGCCCCAAAATTCAAAGACACAATCCAAAAATGGGCATCAGAGATGGATTCATACTTCTCACTTGAAGAAATACAAACAGCAAATAAATATATGAAAAAAATGTGTTACCATCATTGGTCATTCTGGAAATGCAAATTAAAACAACACTGAGATTTCATCTCATCCCAGGAGAAATGGCTATCATCAAAAAATTAGGCGGTTGGGACTGGGGAGATGGCTCAGTGGAATAAGCGCTTCCCTGGCAAGCTCAAGGGTCTGAGTTCAATCCCTGGTTCCGCCAAAAAAAAAAAAAAAAAAAACGAAAACACAGGCGGCCTCTCTGAGCTACAAGCGGATTGTCCTCCATGCAGAGGGGCCCCAGCCTCTCCTCCATACCCGTGTAGCACGGGGCAGTCCGGTCTGTGATTGAGGCTGCCTCGGGCAGAGAGGACATGTTGGGAGAAGAGGGAGGCACTGACCCTCTCTCTGGAGAAAATGGAGCAATAAGGCTCCTGTGTCTTGCTATGCAATTAAAGCTGCTTTAAGCCAGGAAACCCAGGCCTACCTCAAATTCATGGCGATTTTCCTGCCTCAGTCTCCTGAGGGCTGGAGATTCAGAACCCATCCTCAGGATGCCTGGAGTCTCAGAATAGTCTGCCTTTGAACCAGCTGAGTATGCAGTGAAACCTCCAGTTAACAGTCAGTGAAAACAATCCTTAATTCCTTCAAAAAAAGGGAAGAAAAAGAAATCAATAACAAACGTAGAGAGGCCTTGGGGGGAAAGGATCCCTTCTGTGCTACTAGTGGGAGTGCAGATGCATACAACCTCTGGGAACCAGTGCAGAGATGCCTCAAAAAACTAGGGTTATCTCCTATTTTATTTTACTTTATTTTATTATTTTATTTTGCAGAACCGGAGATTGAACTCAGGCCCTTGTGCTTGCCAGGGAAACACGTATTCCACTGAGCCATCTCCCTGGCCCAGGTTATGTCCCATTTGACCCAGTTATTCCCCTTCTGGGTATTTTTCCAGAAGAACTGAAAACACCCTATCACAGCGATATATGTGCACCCATGTTTATAGCAGCACAATTTGTGATAGCTAAATATTGGAAACCACCCACATGCCCATCAGCTGAGGAATGTATAAAAAAGATGCGTTATTTTTATGAAATGAAGTATTACTCAGCTATAAAGAAAGAAAAACTCTAGGATTTCATGGGTAAATGGATATAACTAGAGTCTATATTCAGAAGTGAAATAAATCAGACCCAGACATGTAAACATCGTGTTGTCTCACTAGTTTAAGCTCCTGAAAGAGTAAGTAAAATCTGAAAGGTACATAGATGTAGTAAAAGGGAAAGAAACTGCTCAAAAGGAAAGAACAACTGAATGAGGGAAAGGAAAAAAGAAAGGGGAAAAAATGTGATGTATAGACACAGGGTACTGGTTTCTTTCGCATTTTTGAAGGGAGCAGATAATACTGAAAATTTTTGCTTTGCCCAATTTCACCTGCTTGTATCTGGTAATCTGAGCAACTAATTTGAAGACAGCCATGTGCCATATCACAGCCATTGCTGAAGGCCTACTATCTTGTTTTTTGAAAATCTGTGTCATTTGTAATGGTTTATCTAATATTTTTTACTCTCTTTAAAATAAAATGGCTAATTATGTCCATGTAATCGTGAGGTAATCTATCAAAAACGAATATTCCAGCGCTCATACATCCAATTACAGATGGATAGCTGAGAGGTATCTGGGGCAGTAAATATTTATTCCAACAATAACATTTCTCAGAACAAAAACCAAAACTAAACAGATCAAAGGCGCCTTGTCAGCACCTATTTCAAGCGGTGTCAAATGCTGGCGACCCACTCTATTTCCCAACTCTTGCTCCAACGTTTGTTTGCGGAGAGCCATTGAGGGAATGACTTGTCCTTCCCCTGCTTCATTTCTAAGCACTTGAATGTGCTTAGAAGCTACTTGGCATGCAGCGAACATCACTAGTGACTCATACTAAGTTTCCTATTTATCAAATTGGCTTTCTTCTTTGTGATTTTTATAATAATTTTACACTTATTTGCTGCTTAAAGCTAAATTCAGGAAAATCCTTGTGAGATGGGCAATTGGATTCAGCCAGTTCTGCGAAACAATTGGTTGATAACCATTTCTTTTAAAACTAGAGTCCCCCTTGATCATCTGATATTTTATGTTCATCGTGTCATAATGATCCCATATTCATATTTTTATCATAACATATCCCATTAGTAAACTTTTTAGAGACCTAAATTATTGATTCTGGTTTATAATTTTTGTAAGGATTGTGTCTTAGGATGCACTCACCTATCACTTGGTATTCTGTGATTTCCACATTGCATTTGTGGGTTCATGCTAAAGCTGAAGAGTGTGTTCCCATGGCCAATGTTTAATTTGTTTTCCTATGTCACTGCTTCAAAGATAGAAGTTCTGATGCTCTGTGGAATGCATTTATGACCTGAAAGCCTACAAACCTTCTCTGCAACAAAGTAGAGGCAATCAGGAAAGTTGGTTGTTGCTACTTCCTATAGTTCCTACTGAAGGATGGCTCAAACAATCCAAGTTGTGAGTAACAATACACAATTATGTCTGAGAAGATAGCACACTAGCTTCAAATGCACTAGTGCAATTGCACTGCTCAACATAGTTTGGTTGTTAAAGAATGCATTGAATTTTTTATTGCTGCTATAAAAAATTACCTCAAACCTACAGGTTCAAGCAACACTCATTTATTCCTTCATAAGCTCGGTCAGGAATCTGAAATGGGCTTCTGGTGGCCAAAGTCAAGATTAAAGCTAGGGCTGCACTCCCCCCAAGAGCTCCAGGAGAGAAACCTTCCCAGTGGCTCAACACCACCTCCTCTGCAATTTCCATCATCCCAACCCTTTGCTGCCTCTCAAACTCCCACCTCCTTGAAAAGATGTTTGCAATTACATCTGGTCCAGGTACAACCCACGACACTTCCCTGTATGGAGATTCTGCTGTCTGTCACACTACACAAGCTGGTTCAGCACACAGGGGATGGGGCTGAAGAGACAGCTCAGTGGCATAAGCAACTGCCTGGAAAGAGCAAGGTCCTGAGTTTGAGTCACAGTACAAAAAAGGCATCTGGTAGAACATAGGATGCAGAACCTACCTTGCTGGGAAGCAAGCAAGGTAAGAGAACTTGGCAGACAGAGTGTTTGAGGAGAATCTTCCCCAAGAGAACAGAGACCTTCCGAGGTGCTCCAGGTTTGTGACCACTGGGTCACACCCTTTTTTGTCCAATCACGCTGTCAGATGACTTTATTCTTCTCAAACCTCAGCATAAAAGTGCTGGGTTTTCTAAGCATCTTCATACCCTCATTTCTGAACATCCTTCTGACATAAAATTTTGTTAAATAAATGTAATGCTGTGCTCTGATTCATCTCCAGTTTGTTATACCAGAGTCAACCATGAAGCTTGCAAAAAAGTGAGAGAAAGATATTATTTCTTCTCCACTGTGGTAACATATTCAAAAGTTCTGAGGATAAGAATGTGGTTGCCTTTAGAAAACCACTTTGTCTAGCATATTAAAATATTAATTTTGCTCATATAGCCTAAACACAAATAATCATCTTGAAAGAAACCAATGCATTTAGTGAAATGAATAAGAGGGTGGAGAGATAGTTCAGTGAATAAGTGCTTGCCTTGCAAATGCAAAGTCCTGAGTTCAATACCTGATACTGGAAAACAAAAGGATAAGCCAGTGCTACATATGGAAATAGATTTTTTTTCTGTAATTAACACCAAGAAGAGAAAACACAACTTGACATATAGCTATTATATTTGATTGGCACAGTGATTCAGGAACTCTTGAATTTTTAAAGTACATTTACCTTCATGGATGCAATGTATTAATGAATACGTGGGAGGAGGAGGAGGAAGTTAGAAAGGAGGAAAACAGCATGACTCATTTATCATTTTATACCAAAATGACTCATAAAAGTCATAAAGTGGAAACTTAGTTATCCACTGAAATAACTGAATTTGATACAGATGATCCAAAGTAAAGATCAAGGGTACAGATTTTTGATAACATTGTGGAGACATGAACTATGGACCCGAGCGCTACTGCATGCCAATTAGCAAGTAACTTAACCCCTGTACCGATTAGACATACTTTGTTGGTTTCTTTTTTTAACTGAGAAAACAAGTATATATTTAGCATTAGCCAGCTGGACTCAGTTTAGGTAATCCTGATTTTGTTGGTAACATCCAATGTATCATAATCGTGAGCCAGTGGAGCATATGCTTTCTCTCCATCAGGCCTGATTAGGGCATTGACCATGGCAACATCAATGTCATACAGCTTTTTTACAGTTTATCTGATTTGGTGCTTATTGGCTTTGACATCCACAATGAACATGAGTGTGGTTGTCCTAGATCTTTCTCATAGCTGACTCTCGTCAGGGGGAACTTGATATGGCACAGTGGACAAGCTTGTTTCTCCTGGGGGTGCTCTTCCAAGGGTATTTGGGCTTCCTTCAAAGCCACAGGGTCTTGGGATGGCAAAAGGTGGGTGACATTAGTATCTTCTTTTTGTGGCTGTGGATGCCTTTCAGCACTTCTAGACCTTCAAAGCTTTTGTGTTGGCTTCTGCTTTGGGAGGGGCAGGGGCTTCCTTCTTTGCCTTTGGTGCCATCTTGGTAAAAAGCCCTAGACTTTTAGAAAATGGAGCAACGGTATCTACCTTGCAGATAGATTGTAAGGGTTTCATACCGAAAGTTTGACACTTTCTTTTTTTGCATTTTTTTGTGGTTTTATTGAACACAAAAATAAACATGCACATAGGCCGTCTACTCATTTTCTTCGTTGCGCAGCCTGGCATTGGGATTGGTGACTGGGATGGCCAGCTGGGCTGCTCTTTCCACGATGGCCTTGCGGTTCTTAGAGGAAACGTTGTGAGCAATCTCTGCACAGTAAGACTTGCACCTCAGCAGCACCTCCAGCTCCTTAACATTGTGCATCAGGAACTTCTGGAAGACACTAGGCAGCATGTGCTTTGTCTTTTTGTTATTTCCATAACCTATGTTGGTCATCAAGATCTGTTGTTCATGCCTCTGGGTTTCTGCCAGTTGCGCTTAATTTTGACATATCGGTCTGCCTGGTGCTGGATGAACTTCTTGGTCCTCTTTTTTTTTTTTTTTTTTTTGGTGCAGGGTCTCACTATGCGGCCCACATTCATAGTGATCCTCCTGCTTTTTGCCTCCCTAGCGCTGGGATTACAGGCATGCGCCACCACGCCCAGACTGCATCGCCCGGCTCAGCGCACCCGAAGGCGGGGCCAGTGCGGCATGTGGATCCAGGGATGGAACGCTGGTCCCTGCACTTACCTAAGCAAGCACATAGTCCGCTGAGCTATATTGCCGGCCCTTTGGTCCTCTTTTTGACGATCTTGGCTTCACAAGGAGTCTGAGGGCTGCCATGATGGCAAGTGGGAGATGGCTGCCACCTCCGAAGGCAGTGCCAAGGAAGAGTTGAAAGTTTGACACTTTCATAGTGAATAATGAGTTATTGTCTTCTCAATCTCTACCAACACACTAACCTTCAATATATAATGTAAAAGTCCAAATTTATCCCTCATAAATTTTGTCTTCAGAAAATGGCATCACACTAATATAGGAAATATTAATCTGGAGTTCCTCTCTCTCTGTCTCTCTCTCTCTTCTGTCTGTCCATCTGTCTGTTTATCTCTCCCTCCCTCTCTCTCTGTATCACTGAGTTTCAATAGACCTTTATACAGCTAATTCTAACCAATAACTTAAGAATAATATAATAGCCTGCTCTCTGATTCTGACAGGTACCTAACTTTATTATATTTCTGTTTGCACTGATTATCTAACTGAGTGATTTTATATGGATGAATGGCATCTTTTCTTTTTGTTCTGTAAAGCACTGTTCATTATCTTCAGTAGTAATACATTTACCACAATCTGATGTATGTATTTTTCTCCTCCTCCTCTTCCTCTTCTTCCGCTTCTTCTTCCCCTTCTTCTTCCTCTTCTTCTTCCTCTCCTTCTCCTCATCTTCCTTTTTTGGTTTTACTGAGCCATGATCTTGCCATATAGTTCAGGATGGACTTGAACTCTCTGTATAGTCTAGGCTGGCCTCAAACTCACAGAAATCCTCAGGCTTCAGCCTCCATACTGTTGGGATTATTGGTATATGTCACTATGCTTACTTTTGTTTTCTTTTTAAACTAAACACACAAGTATTTATCTTCTATATTCAGAAAATGAATATTACTTGAGCTACATGAATGGTTTAGACTTTGAAATTTCAGCCAAACATTTAAGACAAATAAATCCAAATGACATAATGCAAATAACATTAGAAGCAGCATTGGTAGTTATTAATCTAGCCCTTTAGCAATGTTTAAATTCCCCATGTGCTCATGACACAAGCACAGCATCCATTACATTATATCCAAAGGGATGACATGAATTTATGAAATACAAGATAATTAAGGCCTGTTAGAAACCAGACCTTCCAGCTATCTTATACCTAGCAAGTTTATAACCTTTTAAAACTTGTCAGGCCAGACTTAATAGATAAAACACTGTATGTGTGTATATTCCAAAATTCAATTTATAATTTGAAATGATTTTCTTGAAAAAAACAGGCTTATTTGCAAAGCTGATATGGTTCATTTCATCTCAATATCTGAAATGATTCCTTGCTTCTTTAATACATTAGCTGAAAAGCTAAATGGTGAAGGTTGGTGGATTTGCTTTAACTACAAGTAAGAATGCTAAAATTGTTTACCTACCACAAGGCAGATGGGGAAATCATCAAGGTTGAAGGATATTATCATTGTGCCTGGATGTATATTTTAAATTTTTCCCTTGAATACCTACCAGTAGTAGTACTAATTTTATTTTGTATCTTTTCTAATCCTTTGCTCAAAGGTAATTAATTCAATTATTAAGAATTCTTCAAATCAAAAATAATAATAACAATAATGACTGAGCATTGCATGATTTTTTCCTGAAACATTAATCAAAATATTTTCAAGCCAGAGACATTCTAAATAAATTTTAAACCACAGCAGTTTTCCAATGAATTCTCTAAAGACCAACAGCAACAAATGACCAAGAGTAATTGCTAAGATTGTAGCTCTTGGGCTGACAAATCCACAAACCAAATTTTTTGAGAAAGTGAGGGTGTACCTCAGGAATTCTTACTCTTTTTTTTTAGAGGCATGGTCTTGCTCTGCTGCCTTGGTTTGTCTCCAGTTTCTTGGGCTCAAGTGATTCACCTGCCTCAGCCTGCTAAGGAGCTGAGATGGTAGATGTGTGCCCCCATGTCCAGCTAAGAAGTCCCTGCTCTCGTGAGCATGGGGGCAATGCTGATAGCTGTGACACCATGGGAGGCTGAGACAAAAGGACAGCAAGGTCAAGCATGGTGTGGGGAATGTAGCAACTTGACAAGACCTTGGCTTTAAAGCTATGACCAGGCTGGCAAGCCATCTCAGCAGCTTAAGCACCTGCCTGGCAAGTGGAAGGTTCTGACTCTGCTCCCCAGTACCAGAAAAAAAAAAACCCTATAGCTGGGATTGTAGCTCAATGTCCTGGTTCAATCCCCAGTACCGAAACACAAAGGGAAGTATGATTCACAAATTCACTGCAGTTTACAGAGTCTTCATCCAACTGCAGACACTTGTTGGGTGCTGTTATGTGCAATTCCAGTGTGGAGCTTGGAAAACTATGGCCTGAGCCTTCTATGTAGCTTGCCATTTGCTTTTCTGTGACCTGTAAGCCAAGAATGGATATTGCTTTCTATAAAGGTATGAATGTTTAAAAAAGAATGGTTTTTGACACATAAAATATACATACGAAAGTCAAATTCCAGTGCTCATAAGCAAGTTTCTGTTAGAATACAGCCATATTCATTGATGTTCATCCTGACCATAGCTGCCTTCATGTGGCAGGGCTGATGCTATGACCGATAGAGTCCATGGAGCGCTGGTGCTATGCACAGTGCACACAGCAGGGATGGAGTCACAATTCAGGCACCTAAAGGGTCACACATACTCATGAACTGTGACATTTTAAAATTCAGTTAAATTTTACTAGTAGAAATTACATACAAACAAGGAAACAAAAGTGGACTTTGGACTTCACACCTTGAAGTAAAGCTGAATATGGCTTTTAAAAACTGGGATTATATCGCAAAGCATTGTGCTAATATTTGAAGACTTCTGGGCATGCAAAAAGAATAGGATGTGCTGCAGTGTCACTCGATCTCACCAGAACATCTCCAAGTGACAACACTAGAGAAGAACATTAGAAAGGCCGGTAGTGTTGAACATTCTTCATGTACTTACTGGTCATTTGTACTTCTTCAAAAGTTAAAAACAAAACTGTAATAATAGAATAAATTTCTCATAAAAATAAAAAAATTAAAATAACATCCAAACAATGAAATATCTAAGAATTGACCTAACAAAGGAAGTAAAAGATCTATATAGTGAAAATCACAGTACTCTAAAAAAGGAGATCAAACAGGTGCCAGAAAATAGAAAGAGATCCCTTGCTCATGGATAGGAAGAACCAATGTAATGAAAAAGGCTATACTTGCAAAACTGTTATGCAGAATTAAAGCAATCCCAATCAAAATAAAATTAGCATATCTTACAGATCTGGAGAAAACATTTTTAAAATTCATTTGGAGCCAGTATGATCTAGAATAGCAAAAGCAATTCTGGGCAACAAAGGCAAGGCAGGGGCCATCACAACCCCAAATTTAAAACTGTACTACAAGGCTACTGTGATAAAATCAGTTTGGTACTGGCAAAAAAAAAAAAAAAAAAAGAAAGAAAGAAAAGAAAAGAAAACAGGCCTGAGGATCAGTGGAACAGAGCAGGAGATGCAGACAAAACTAGAAACACACTCAGCCACTTTATCATTGACAAAGGGGCCAAACATGTTCACTGGAAGAAAGACAGCCTCTGTAATAAATGGTGCTGGAAAATTGACTTTACACATGCTGACAGTTAAACCTAGATCCATGCATGTCATCATACACTAAACTAAACTCAAAATAGACCAAAATTCCAAATGTTAGAACAGAAACCCGAAATCCAAGGGAAGAAACAACAGGTAGGAATCTTGGAACATAGGTACAGGCAGAGATTTCATGAACAAAACCGAGAAAACATGGGAAATACTACAAAGAATCAACAACTGGGATCTGATTTTATTTTTTGAAAAAAGGTTGTGCACAGCACAAGAAATCATCAACAGAGTAAAAAGACAACCCACAGGATAAGAACAAAATATAAAGGATTTGTATGTAAAATATATAAAGAATTGAAAAAAGTCAGATCCCTTAAAAAAGATTCAATCAAAAAATTGGCATCTGCGATAAATATATGTTTCTCAGAAAGAAATACAAACAGCAAATAAATACATTTTAAGATATTCAATACTATTGGTCAGTCAAGACATGCAAATTAGAACAACACTGAGATTCTTCTCACCCCAGAAAGAATGGCTGTCATCAAGAAATAACCAGAAAGAAAATGCACCCTTCTCCACTGTCAAGGGCAGTGCTGGTGGTACAACCACTGTCCAAATCAGAATGGAGAGTCCTCAAATAACTAGGACTAGAGGTTCCATTTGACCTTGCTATTCTCCTGCTAGATACCTTCCTAGAAGAGTTAAAAACATCATATGCGATATGTGTGCAATCATGTCCATAGCAGCACAACTTGTAAAAGCTAACTCTTGGAAACAACTTAAATGCTCATCTACTGAGGAATGGATAGATGCAGTCATTTTATACAATGGAGTACCATGCAGCCATAAAAAGATAAATTTGAGACTTTACCAGGTCAATGGATGCAACTTGATGCCATACTCATAAGTGAAATAAATCAAACTCACAGGTGTAAATGTCACATTTTCTCCCTGGTGTAACTGAAAAAGTTATTTAAGACACAAAATGCACAATAGATATTATGAAAGGAGAAGAAACTGTTCAAAAGGGAAGAGAACTAGAGGTGGGGGGAAAGGAGAAAGAAAGGAAGAAGAAAAGGGCAAAAACAATTGTGATAATTATAATACTGATTTCTCTTAGATTTGTGCAAAGAAAGTTTTGTGCTAATATTATTTGGACAATTTTTCATGCCTACACCTTGTAGGCAACAATGTATTAACTACTATTACTCCACTGCTTTGTTTTGAACATGTGTCTTATTTTTTTTTATAAAAAAAAAAAATTAAGATGAACCATTACCAAAAAAGTTGCATTTGTTAGCCATTCAAGAAGACCTATTTCGTGGTGGTATTATAACCAAACTGTATTCAACACAATAGCAAAAGACTAGAAAAATAAGCTTATTTGAGACAACTCGCAGTGAAGATACTTGCTCAAAGAATTGAGGACCTATATTCTAATATAAATACCAATAGTCAATGTTACGGTTTGTGTCTAGTTGTCCCCCCAAAGCCTCATGTAGTCATGGGGTGGGGACTTCTAGAGGTTGTGATTAACTCATGATCCACTGGGATTATGTGTAATCCAAGGCTGAGATTATGGGTCTTGGTACTGCTGGGATTATGAGTGTGAGTACTTACTCCAGCCTGAGGCAGAGAGCCTGGATGTAGTATAACAGACAGAGAGACAGACTTTCTTTAGCGATTGCTCTTTGTTGTCATTGCTGCTGTTTGGCTGCCATGAACTGCTGCTCTCTGGCATATTCTACTCTGCCTTGGAGCCACCTGAATATGGACTGAAATCTGCAGTCACTGTGAGCTAAATAAGCCTTTCCTTTCTTCATTTTGTGTGTTGGGCATTTGTCCCAACAACGAGAGAAGAGTAACTAAGACAGTCAAATAAAATACAAGGCAAATGGTTTTTGAACACTTTTCTTATCTCTTAATGAATCAATAGATTCCAGAGTTATTGCTTGGTAGTTGTTTATGGAGAGGCAAGGCTGAATGTAAGGTGACTAAAGAATTAGCTTCAGGGCCAGACAGATAGCTCACCTGACTAAATCCCCAGTGGGTCATGCTGGTCCTGCCCCCAGGGCATGCTAAAATGCTGGGTGTGGTGGGGCTGGCCTGTAATCCCAGCTCTCAGGAGGCTGAACACAAGGATCACTATGAATCTGATCTATGTAGTGAGACCCTGTAGACCCTGTACTAAAAACATACTAAAAAAAGAAAAAAAGAAAAGAAAGAGGAAGGAAGGAAGGACGGAAGGAAGGAAAGAAGGAAGAGAGAGAGAGAGAAAGAAAGAAAGAAAGAAAGAAAGAAAGAAAGAAAGAAAGAAAGAAAGAAAGAAAGAAAGAAAGAAAGAAAGAAAGAAAGAAAGAGTTAGCCTCTATGAGTAGCTGGCATGTAAAAACTAAGATAATATCTCCAAAGATGCTAATACTAATTCAGTGAGTGTGAAGTAGAGTTTGCTAAGAGATGCTAAAATTAACAAGGCTAAAAATCTGTGCAAAAAATCAGAAAAAGCCACAGGTGGCCAAATTTGGAAAGTTCATAAAATTACAAAGTATTTACAACCTATGATTATTTTTTTGTGTTATTCATAGATGGATACTTTCCAGGAAGCACATTCAACTACCTTGTGCATTTTTTGTTTTTAAATCACATTTATTTTAATCAGTACATTACAGCCAGAAGATCCCAGACAAGAGTGGGGTCACACATAACATTGGATACATGTACACCATGTGTAATCTTCATCTGATTAAAGAAGCCCAACTCCTCAAACATGTTTCACCTTGGGATTTCAAACTTTCACAATGCTTTCTTCTAGCTTTTTGAAGTGCCTAGTACATGGCAGTTGTCTGCTGTCACTCTATTGTACAGCAGCACATCAGAACTTGTTGCTTGTGTCTCCCTATAACTTAACATCCAGGAATCAAGTTTTCCTGGTCCAGCCCTCTGTCCTCCCCAGCCTCTGATCACCCCCATTCTGCTCTCGATTTCCACAGCCCATGTTTGAGAGTCTCACAAGAGTGAAGACCTGTGTTTTCTGTCTTTCTTTTCCTAGCTTATTTCATGTTACAGAATGTGCTGGTTACTGCTTAATGGTCAACGTGAGTGGAAACGAACAGCGGAGTTGAGTCAGCATAGTTCTGCGCACGGAAGTCCCATTCAAAGGAGGAATGTCGTCAGAAGGATAGGAGAGGAGAGTGTGAGGGGAGGATTGCAGCTGAGCTTCCTTGCAGCTGAAGGAGCTTCCGCTGTTCTTAGAGCAGCTCCAGTGCTTGCCCTGCTTTGGATATCATCTTTGGGTTTTGGGTGCCGATGCTTCAGCTTCCAGCACAGATTCCGGCATCTAGCGTGATCCTTTGACTTCCCCCGCAGACCCTTCAGTCTTCTATTAAGGATCTTCGGGTCCTGGGACGTGGACTGGGAACACTGCTCTGGGCTCCAGGCCTTTGGATAGATCCTTGGAATCTCTAGCACAGGAATGGCTCTTCTGCATTCTTCAGCATTTGACCCAATGGATGGCCACTGTAGGCAGAGCTTGTAAATTTCTGTGTCTAGCATGAAATCTGAGTCAGAGCATATGCAGTCTTCTGGCCAGCCATGCCCCCGTCTTGCGAGCTCTAGTAAGCACTAACAGGCATAATCATTTCTAGCTCCATCCATGCTGTTCCAAATGACAGGATTCTTTCTTCTTTATTGCTGAACAGGTGTCCCTAGCTGCCATGTACTTTGGAATCAACAGTTTCTACAGTAAACTTCACTAAGTCTTCTGAGATAACTACCATCTGTTCCATGAATTGTCAAAAAATAGAAGTGAATGTTGAGATTCCCTGTATCATACAAGAATTTGAAAGTTTCCTGTGTATTGTAAGAGTTTCTTACCTTGCTAGTAGAAAAGGCTTATTGTCTGTTTGTTTGTTTGGTTGGTTGGTTGGTTGTTTTAAACACAAGGCTAAGTTTGAAATTCTCCGGAATAACAAGGAGCACTTTGGGTCACTATTACAGAACACTGACTGGCTGCGGTTAAGCTTCAGGGTAGGCTTTATGATATCTCTTAATAAAGTCATCCTATAATTACAAGTTTAAACAGCAGCATATGAAAAATTTAAGCTGTAGTAAAAGTCGTTTTGAAGAAAGTAAATGTTATTTGAATCCCAAGTAATATCAAGCTGCTTTATGCATTTAACATTTCTGCAAAAGATTAAAGAACAGGATTTCCATTCTTGAGCATATATGTGTCTTTTAACCTCACACCACAGTTCCACTAACATTTCCCAAATATTATGTAAGTGGAAAGGAAATTGACATATTTTGAAAATTTAATTGTTTGTTTGAAAGACTTCTACACAACCTTCTATGTGAAGTGAATAACTACAATCTAATCAGGTGCTAAAATTAAAAGACAACAGAATAAGCCAACAGAATTCTTGTGTAAATATCTTCCAAGGAATGAGTATGCTCAATTAAAGTCATATACTGGGCTGGCCAGAGAGCTCAGCATATTAAAGTGCCTGCTTAGGCAGGTGCAGGGGTGGGGTTTGATTCCCCTGGCGTGCTGTGAGATGGCGTGGTGGTGCATGCCTGTGAGTCCAGCACTTGGCAGGCTGAAAACAGAAGGATCGCTACAAGTCCCATCTTCACCGTAAGACCCTGTAGACTCTGTATTAAATACTTAAAAAAAGAAATAACAAAATAAAGTCATATACTAATGGCTATCTGCCTGAAAGTACATTTTCTATGATAAAATGAGTAAAATCTTATGCATATTTTGTAATCAGCATTAAGAGATAAACACATGAAACCAACGTTGATAAGGAATATTAATTTTGAGCTGCAATTAAATAAAATGTTAGTAGTAGGCTATGGTGGTGCAGGTCTGTAATCCCAACACTCAGGAGGCTGAGGCAGGAGCATTGTTGTGAGTTCAAGACCAGCCTGAGCTACAAAGTGAGCTTAAGGCCAGCCTGAACTGCATAGTGACACCCTGTCTCAAAAAGACAAAGAATAAATAAATAAATAAATAAAATGTTAGCCTCCTAAAGAAGTATATTCTTATCAGTAAAGCTGTTTTACAGAAAAGTTGTATTTATTATTAAATTTTAAATTTCACAAACACAAAGTTTGTAGAAAATATTGTTTTCTTTTCTCATGTACTTATTTGGTAACTGCGATGCAGTTTCTTTGTCCAAAAGTCCTAAAATTCTTGTTGTGTGGTCTTTCATACAATTTTGTGACCTCTTCTTTAAATTCCCCGGGGACTAAATATCTTTGGTGAATAAGGACTACATCTTGAACAATCTTGCTTCTCCTTCATTGACCAAAGCAATTGTTGGATTTCAACGGATAAAAATGGTGTCTTAGAATTAAGTTGAGAAAGGACTCTTCTATGGTTATGGCAATGATTTTAATGCAATGCCATAAAGGACTTACTCTCCTTAAGTTTTTAGACATAAACTCAGGGTAAAATATTATGAAAGCCATTATAATCAAATTCTAACAAGTTAATTCTGGTGATTTTTCCACTGAAAATCAGTGGATATAAGAACATATGGGTGGTAGACAAAACTCATCTGTTTACTTATTCATTTTATACAGAGATCTTTTTCTTCAAATATATTTTCATTGTGTATTTATAAAGCATTTATTTTCTGGTATCTGTTTATATTTCTTATGAAAAATTATATTTGAAAATCAAAGTGCTCTGGCCATGCATGGCAGCATACCTCTGAGAAGCCAGCGCCTAGAAGGCTCAGGGGGTAGGACCACAAGTTCCAGCCCAGTGTGGACAACTTAGAGACTTAGTGAAACCCTGTCTTAAGATAACAAAAAACGGCTGGAGATGTAGCTCAAGGTGAAGACCCTGGATTCAATCATCAGCATCACACAAAAAAATAACCAAATCATGTTTTTAAAAATATTATTTATTTGTATAGTATTGACATAATTGACCAAGAACAATGATGGTAGTTTAAGTACTTTAAATTAACCCTCTTCATGTATCTATGTATCTATCTGATAAGTGCCTTTCCATCCATTCATGCTTACACTGCTACTCTCTATTCCCTGGAATTGATTTCCAAATCAATGACTACTCAATCAATCATTTTATTAAATGTTCAGTGATCAGCTCAGTACTGGATCATTGTTAAAAACACAAGTATCAGGCTACTTTTCCTCACTCCGCTAACTCAACTTCTTTTATCTATACATATATCCAAAATGATCCTTCTAAACTTCAAAGCATCATAATCTCTCCTCAGAGTCTTCAACTTAAAACACTGAGTCTTCAACATGACTTAAGATCCTTCATAACATCAAAACCTGTAGCAACCTTTCTGGCAATTCTCTTGCATTGGTCACCTTATGTCCACCCTCTATAGCCCAAAGACATCAGGGATTTTTTTTTTTTTTTTTTGTGGAACCGGGGATTGAACTCAGGCCCTTTAACTTGCCAAGGAAGTGCTTATTCCACTGAGCCATCTCCTTGGCTCCATCAGGGATTTTTAAGTTGGTGTCTTTGCTCATGTTGTTTGCTCTATTTATGATCTGAACTTTTCTTTTCCCTTTTATTCTCTGAATAATTCCTCTTTATAGTTTTAACATTCTTGTCTTCTGGATCTATTTCCCTTAAGCGATGCTCTCTGAATCTGAATCCAAAGGTCAAGAGTATGGCCACAGTTTGCCCATAGCTCCTAGCATATATCAGGGTGTGTTTACTTGTCTGTGTTCTTACCTGTTCAGAGTCCCCTGAAGGCATCCATTCATCCCTTCACCTATCCATTTGAAACTTCGATGTTCCCACAGTTATTATGGTGTCTGGGATATAATTGGTTCACAAATACATGTTTTCTGAATCAAAGCCAGGGCATTGTAGGAAGCAAGGCATTGTGTTCAATGGAGCAAGAATAAATAATTAAAACAAAAGAACTGATATTCACCAACACCTGTCCTTTAAAAAATCCTTTCACATTTTACCTTCTCCCCAACACTGTTAGATAGCTATCATTGATCTCCTGGTACAAAATGAAGAAATGAAGAGAAATCATGGGCTTAATTTTATGTAGCAAGAGGATGCTACCACTAGGTTCTAAAGCAGCTCTGTCCTTTGTGCTGTTACGCTACACAAATCTATCTACTAGTGAATCAGCTCTGAGCAAACCTGATACAATAGGACCCCCTTTCAGCCAAACTTCCAAGCCAGCAGTATTTCTACTGCTATGATGGAACACCTTACATTAGGTAAAAAATGAAGGTTTTCATCAACCAACCCTGGAAAGGCCAAGACCAAACAGTGACATCTGCTGAGTCATGCCCTGCTTCAAGGCAAGGTGAGGAAGCAAAAGTGAGCTGGGCACGTGGAGAAGGCCAGACTCCAGGAAAAGCCTCATTCAGGCATTCCTGAGGCAGCAGGATGGTGTGCCCTGGGTAAGATGTTAAGCCCTCTTACATCACTGTCCTCTCATAAAGACTCCAGGTATTGACCTACCACAATGGCAATTAAATTTCATCATGAGTTTTAGAGCAGAAAAAGTACATATTTTGTTATATATTATTTTCTATTTGCTCTTTTCATCAACAGAAGAAAGAGGAAGAAGAGGAAGAGGAGGAGGAGGAGGAGGAGGAGGAGGAGAAGCAGAAGAACATGACTATCATTCCACGCATTTAAATGTACTCATCTCTTTTTCTGGTTTCCACTTTTATTTTTTCCTTTTCTTTTAACATGACTATGTGTATTTCATGCCTTGGGTGTAGTATAATTTATTTAACTCTCCCTATTAGGGCTCTTTTTGGTTACTATAGTGTTTTACAATTTAAAAGCATAAGAGCAGAATATATTTTTGAATGTATACATCTTCTATATCTCATCAGATTTAATCTGAGTACTAAGACTTCAGGACAAAGGATATTTGCAAGTGAGACAAGATATGCAAAGATTTTAATACCAGTTGTATATGTAATTATTAGACAAAGATCTGTGAGAAAATTTTAAAGTCACATGAATATTCACAGATCCACTGAAATAATTCTCACAATAAAATCTTTATCATTCTATTTTTTAATAATCATCTACTTTGCTCTTAAAGAAGGAATAGATTTTATAAATTGGCAAGATTTTTTTGTTTTGTTTTGTTTTGTTTTTGAGACTGTGTCTCACTATGTAGTGCAGGCTGGCCTCAGATTTATGGTGATTCTCTGGCCCCAGTCTCCCAAATGCTGGGATTACCAGTGTGTGACACCACTCCAGGCAACATTTCACATCTAAATATGAGTATTTTAAATACATATAGAACATGTATTTTAAATATATTAAATAGAAATATTTTATAATATAAATTATAACTATAAGATATAAATTTTAAACATATTACAAATATATTTATAAGGGGCAACCCCCTCGGTTTCCCCTTCAGTCCTTCTCCGACAGAAGCTTTTCTATCCAATAAAGTTTTATCCTCAAAAAAAAATATATATATATATTTATAAAACATAAATATTGATGTGTGTATAGGATACAGAGAATCTAAGAATATTTTCAATATATGTAGAACATATACAACATAGGTCAATATAGTAGTTATGTTCTTGAATATAATAGTATCACAAACCCAGAATTGTACAGACATATTTTGGAGTTTTAGTATCGTAGAAACTTTATTTGAGAAGACTTTTAAAAGATTACAATATGAAAAATTGTATTTAAGGTGTTATCAATATTGTTAAAAATGGTCAAAATATGAAATATTATAGAAAATATTTAGTTAGGTTTCTACAGAAAGCATTAGTTTTGACTGTACGCATTATGATAGTTTGTACCTGACATTTATGTAACATCGTATCTTCACTGCAATGCAATTCTTTTTAGAATTCTTTTGTCTTCATTCATTTTTGCTACCTCGAACCACTGAACAAAATCAATGCATCAAATGCTTGTTTTCGATGGGTCTCTTATTTTTAGGTGCAAGAACTGTAGAAACAATAGAAGGAAAGGTTCTGATTGCTGCCTGAAGAGCAGAAGACACTGTGTGGCTTATTTTTAAAGCATACACTCACACACGTTCCCAGAAGAGAGGGGTTAAAGGGAGAGAAACAAGAGTAAAAGTGCACTGGACCCCAGTGATTTATTGGGAAAGGCCCAGCGAGCTCACATGAACACTGAAGGGGGGAAGTAGCCGGACACTGGGTCAAATCTCCATTCACATGTTGTGTAATAAAAGGCTGACTGTAGCCTTTCAGCCTTGCTTCTAGTGCCAGACAATGGCAACTGCAGAGCAAGACTAATAACAGGATTTAGCATAGATCCACCACAGGAAGTCAACAGTGGTACTGGCAAATAATTAGCCAGGAAACGTTTTATAGCAGCATCGGGATGCGCCCGTGAGCTTTCCAACTCTCAATGCATTTGCGATCATGAAAACATAATTAGTTCGCAGCGATTGTAATTTGTGTGTGTGTTTGTTGTAAGATGGCTCTTTCCCCCTCCTTTCTTTTCACACGCAGGCCTTATTTTTCCTGTCCTAATTTAGCAACCCCAGTGAGGGTTTTGAAGTCTCAAGGGAGGGGCTTAGAATGTTCTCTTTTTTCCTCCTGCTGATGCTTTTTTATTGCAAGGTGGATGGTGTTTATTTTGCACAGCTAACAAGTGAGTTCAAAGCAGTACGTTGCTCTTGAACTCCTGCCAGATTCGCGAAGCTGAAAGCTCCCCTGCGTGGTGGAGCCGACCTGTACTATCAAAGCCTGATTAATTTGCAAAGGAATGTCAAAGTGACTGGTGCACCGCATTTTCCACCACCCGCTTCATTTGACACTTAAAGGAAAGCTAAGTGGGAGTGTCAAAGGAAGGAAACGCGTTCAAGGCAGCAGCACACCCATATGTGAATTAATTTCAGAGCAAAGCGGTGGCGCTCATTGCCGGGTGCTTGCATTTCCAGCTGCCTCGCACTTTGTTTCAGTTACTGCTGCTGTAAGGGCTGATAATTCACATTCACTCGCTCTCTGCTCTCACCTCTCTCATATTCGGAGTAGGCGCTGCCATTAGGGTTGGCTTTGAAATTCTTTGTCTCAAAGGCCTGCGTGGTACTGCTCCGTCTGGATGAGACACCAAATAGTGACCCCTGAGCAAACACCTTACCCAGGACATTTTTTTCTTTTTCTTTCTTTCTTTCCTTTCTTTCTTTCTTTCTTTCTTTCTTTCTTTCTTTCTTTCTTTCTTTCTTTCTTTCTTTCTTTCTTTCTTTCTTTCTTTCTTTTTTTGCATCTGGAGATTGTAAAAATTCATTTCTTCAGAGTCAAGAGAGGTGTGTATAAGGACAAATACAAATTATTGTTGCTGAAGACAAAAGGGCAAAACGAAGTCCTAAGTCTGACATCAGGAAGGGTAAAACAGCTTCATTTGGAAATCCAGTCCACCTCACCAAAGAGGTACTAATTCTGAAGAAATTCTTTAGAATTACTAAAGACTGAATATGAAACTTTGATTTAATTGAGTTTGATTCTAATCTCTGAGTCCTAATTGCAGCTTAGAATCTCAGATTTTGCTTAAAATTTACATTGAAAATATTACATTGGCCTATTCCTCAAAGAAAGATCACTTACCAGCAATTTCCCTTGGCACGGACCCTTAAGTTCACCATTATCCCTGGCCATTTTTCAGAATGAAATCGTGTTGATTTATATAAATTGGCATTATTATTGGATATGTGATTAGGAATCATGTCTTCAAACATTGTCTGAGTTTTACTGTAAATTCTTTAAGTGTTTCCCTCTAACACTGAAGGACCATGCTGCACATGTAGGCCCCATTAGGAGAGTGCCCTGTTAGTGCTGTCACAGTTGCAGGCAGACCTGGGCTATAGTTCTTTGCATGAAGTGGCCTTGGATTCAATCCACAGCAAAAATGAATGGATAAATACATTTTAATTTATTTAAGTGAAGTAAGTCAGATGCAAAATGTTGAACGTAGGGGAGGCTGGGGAAATGACTCAGTGGAATAAGAGCTTCCCTGGCAAGTGCAAGTGCCTGAATCCAATCCCCAGTTCCACCAAAAAAAAAAAAAAAAAAAGAAAGAAAGAAAAATCAAAATGTTGAACATCATGCGGTTCCTTTTAGATGAGAACAAGCAACATAGAAATCTGTAACTAAGAAAGCAAAATATGAGAGAGATGCTAGGAAATAGAAAGGCAGACTCTTTGCAGATAGGGAACAGGATCAGAGCACAGCGAGAGAGGGGGAAGGAAGAAAAGGGGAACAAAAGTAATCAGAGATACTTACCCCATCCCCCCAATGAGTGTACTTGTTGTGTATAGTAAACATACCAAAGAAAAGTAAATTTGTTAAATTTTAAATTAAATTCTCTTCCTTAAATTCTAAAAGAAAGAAAAGAGGAAGGAAGGAAGGAAGGAAGGAAGGAAGGAAGGAAGGAAGGAAGGAAGGAAGGAACCAATGATCTGTCAATAACTCAGCTGCTCAGAAGTGATCAATGCAGTACATTTCTGTGACAGTTTCCCAAGACTGCACAAATGTCATGCTGAGGATGAGGGCCTGACAGACTCGGTCTGGATGACACTAAGACCACTTAGTGGTCACCATGGCCACTACTAGTTAACAAAGCCTTAAAGGCTTAACTTTCTCAAGTGTACAAGGAGGATACTGAAGGAAGCTTGGGGTTTATAGCACTAAGTGCCATGAATGTTGAACAGTAGATACTGAGTGACCAGTTGCTGCTACAAAATCAAAGCAGTTTGGAAGCATATATACTAAAAATCAGGAATTTCTTCAAGTAGGCTTAAATTATAGGGAATTCTTGGGCTAGATTCTCTCCTGATTGCAAAGCAGCTGCCATCAACCACTGAGCTCTGCAACTTCTTTGGGAGACAGAATAAAGAGGAGAGAAGGTGCTTCTTCATTTACCAAATGAAACTTCTGAGTGGAACAACTTAAACTTTGTACCTCATCTGTGGCATGATGATAGTCACTAGAGAAATATTTTGCCCCACTGTCCTAAGCCTCATTTCCTGTATTGGTTTCTAGAATGAGAGAAGAGATTCCCATGACTGATCTACACCAGTGAGCAATGCATGCTAGAAATGCATCATTTCCTCTTTGAATCATACGAGCTAGTTATTGAAGAGAGGGTACACAGATGGGGAGGGAAGTCTGCTAGGTGGGCTCAGAGGAGTGGTGGGGGCTGTCCCAGGGTTCTAAAGGACAGAAACAGGGCTGGGGAGATGGCTCAGTGGAATAAGCGCTTCCTTGGCAAGCTCAAGGGTCTGAGTTCAATCCCCAGTTCTGCCAAAAAAAGGACAGAAACAGAGTCATATTGAGCAGTTCAGTAGAATTCTAACTACAAAGGGGGTTAAGATATCTCTTTAAATTAGCAACATCAGGAGCTGGTTACATTGTTGAACATTCATCTGCAGAATTTTACTGAATTTCTATGTGGCATGTTCAGTTCTATGAGCAATTACTGACTTTTTAAGTATTTGCAGTGGGATAGCAAGATGAATAGAAAATGCAATTGAGTCCTCTAAAGGACTCACAACCATGAACAAATATGAACGTGACCGTGGCCATATGCACATAGACACACATTCCCAAACACTGCTTTGTTAAAGCCAGGGCAAAAACTCAGCACTCGGGGAGAACTGCACAATGCACAACAGCATCTTCATGGTGCTTGAAGGCTCAGTAGCAGTTCACCATATAAATATGGTGGAGAGATAAAGAGCTTACGTGAAGATGTGCAGCCATTCGAGCACATGAAGTGTGTCTGAGACGGCAGCTAGCTTGGCAACTTGGGTACAGAGGAACGTGTAATCCTAGGTGAATCCCATGGCATTTTGTGCTCTGAGATACACACATTGTGAGCTTAAAGAAGCATTATAATTTTCTTTTTTTCAGCACTGAGAGCTGAACTGTGGCCTTTGCACTGAATTACTTCCTCAACTCAACCTTTTAAATTTTTTTTTTTCAATTTTATGACAGAGTCGCACTAAATCACAGAGCTACCTGGGCTGGCATGTGCCATTGCCCCACATCAGTTGCCTGAGGGCCAGCATTACAGGTATGCACTGTAAGTCCTGAATCGCAAAGTGACCACAGGCCAGATTTTTATTACCCAAAGAAAATTGCAGTGATGCTATTCCTGGGTTTGGGGGTGCTGGAGCCTCTCTCCTTCTACAGGTGATTTCTAGCTCTTCCCATCTGCACGAATGACTGGCCAACACAAACACAAATGGTGACAAAGTTTTATGTTTATTAAAGGTAGGAAAAAAAACCAAGCTGTGCAGAGCAAGTTTGGAGCAAGTAAAAGTAGGGAAAAAGGAATAAAACAACATACTTTAAGAGTAAGAGTGAGCTGTCGTGAAGGGACATGACACACCCCATGCTGGTGTCACTAACAGGCCTACTATCCCAGCTGGGCAGAGCCACCCCCTACCTCCCTGCTTCAGTGCAAGAGAGGAAATCAGAGTTTGTTGCAGGCTTTGTGCAAAGAAGGGCCCTCAGATCAGTGTTCTGGCAGGTAATGGTGTAATAGATGGGACCCACCTGCAAGGCCGTTCTTGATGAGTAAACAAGCACAGGGGTGACACTGCTTTCTCTTCCTTGGGGGATCTTGGCTTCCCCAGAGGTGTTTTCCACCTCTGAAGTCAGGTGTCACACATCTGCCTCTATCTCCCAGCCTTACATCTACAGGGCAGACCCACATCAGCCTCTACTTGTTCTAACCACTTGCACATCCCACAAACATTAACGTCAATAAACTGGAGTGAATAAAATTGTAATCTTCCCCTCCAAATAAATGGTTCAAAAAGTGGAGTCATTGCTGGGTCCTTTAACTTACCTCCACCATGTCCTTAATCAAGTCAGCTTGAAGGTTGTCCTCGAAATATCTTTTCTCCAGTATATCTTTGCTTGTCTCAACACCATCAGTATCTCTGATTCATTTGTTTCTTCGAAATCCACATCTACCTTTCTTACATCCAATTCACCAAAAACCTCTGCCAATTCTATTTTATTGTGAAGATTCATTTCATTTCCACTTTGGCTCAGACCATCATCATTTCTAAATTTTACAATTTTAGCATTTTGCAAAATCCTCCCTAGTTCTGTTACTTAGCAGTTTTCACCTGGCACATTGATAGCCTTAACTAGTCCTCTACTTCGTGAAGCCCATTTTCCATCCTTTCTCCAAGGCAGCAAGCTAAAGCACAAATCTGTTATGTCACCTCTTTGCTTGAAACCTTCCACAGTCTCTCTCCCACCAACAGGACAAGATGTTCAGCAGAGGGGCTGACAAGGAATACCCTCTGAACCTACCATCCATCGCCACCACTGCAGGTTTCACTAAGTAGGTATAATTAATTACACACATAATTATATACATGATATGACCATAAATACAGGTTACCAAACTCAAGCTATTCAGTCATTTCCCTTTCTTTTGCACACAGCCTGTGTTTCTTTGATAACTCAAATTATTGAATTAGAGTATATTATGTCATTCTCCAAAGGGCAAACAGTAGGCAAGTAGTCATGAATGATGACAGTTACAAACGTAGTCCTCGGGCTTTATACCAAGATATTGGAATTCTAATAACATTTCCACAAATGAATGACACAAAATCACAAGGGCTCAAATTTATCTGTTTTATCTTTAATCTTAATATGAAGATAAGGCAGAAGATGACAAAGTGCTACTCTCTACTGAGGAAAAACTAACAGTAGATGTTGGTAAATGTTTCATCTTTATTAACACAGTAATTCTCAATTTAGATACTAATTCACCCATTTTACAGATGAGAAGACTGTTTCAATAAGATTCAGGTTCTTTCCAGAAAGAATAATGCCCAAAAAAAAGATTTAACCCATATCTCTCAGATAATGAGAGTCTCTTGCCATCAGGATACATTACTAAATTTTTGTAAGTCTATAATAAGGTGCATATGAATTTATATACAATTTTATGCTGAAATGCATGGTGTATTTTTTATCTTGGAGAATATGGTTTTCTTGAAGCTTTTCATCTTTACAGAAATGTTTAAAGGATAGAACGGGGCTGGAGAGATGGCTCAGTGGAATAAGCTTTTCCCTGGCAAGCTCAAGGGCCTGAGTTCAATCCCTGGTTCTAGAAAAAAAATAAAATAAATAAATAAAGGATAGGAACAACATATTTTTTTTCCCCTTGGTATTTTGCTGTAGAAATTTCCATTTCAGTTGGGTGTGGTGCCACCTGCCCTTTGTGTTCTGTTTTTGGGTTTTTTTTTTTTTTTTGCTTAAAAAATTAGAGAGACATGAACTGACAGTCAGGTTGTGGAACAAATAAAAGCTTTGTTTTAAACTAGCAAAACATTTTTTTTTTTTGTGGTCAGCTCAGCCCACCCTGGGGGCCAGCCTCGCACAGCACGTGGTCCTGGGGATTGATCCACGGTCCCTGTGCACTTGCCTAAGTTGCCTAAACAGGCACTTTAGCCTGCTGAGCTATCTTGCTAGCCTGCATAACATTATTTTTACAAATATTTTAGTGTAGGTACTGATGACTATACAAAAAATTTCAGAAAGATTTGTGGTATAGTTAAAAATTTACTGCCATAATTAAAGCCACAAAGTAATGTATATGATCTATTGCAAGTCAGTTGTTTCCCATAACCCTTGATTATCTATTATGGTGAGATTCACCTGTCAAGGTTCACATGCCTATTCGTCCCCTCCCACATGTGCCAGGGCTGGTGACCAATGGCATTTAGCAGACGTAATGGCATGTCTGAGCTGGAGAAACAGTTCAGCAGTCTAAGCACCTGCCTGGGAAACGCAAGGCACCAGGCTTGTTCCTCAGTACTGCATGTCATGCTGGTGGGCTAACTCTGGAACCTTGAGCACACCATGCTGGCCCCTAAAACTGGTCCTGGTGCCACATTCCTATATCATAGCTCTGGGGAGGCTGAGACAGGAGGATCACTATGGGTCTGAGCTGCGTAGCAAGAACCTGTACCAAATAAATAGATGATAAATAGATAGATAGATAGATGATAGATAGATAGATAGATAGATAGATAGATAGATAGATAGATAGACAAAATATTTTGTAAAAATGAATAAGAATAAGCACCTAAGGTAGTTGAATGTCAACGGAGTGCCCACTTTTGACAGGTGTAGACAAAGGAAGGGTTGTAGAAAGAAAAAATCATCATGTGTGTGTATAGACAGTACAGTTGGGTTAGATAACGCTGTGCTTCTACATAATTCTATGAGAGGCAAGATCTGCACTAATGGTGGTTGGACAGGATATTATGTCGGCTTTTAGTGCTATGGTCATCCACTAGGTAAATAATTATTGAATCTTTGATATAATTCAGCTATATAAAAACCTGTAAATATAATATCATGTATGCACCTTGTACAATACCAAAACGTTAT
>PVKA01010076.1:0-65781 GCA_004027165.1 Ctenomys sociabilis | reverse complement strand
AATGTGCCACCATGATGGACTATCATCCCATGCTTGTGCTTAACCAGATACCAAGCATGAATCTGGAAGAAAAGTTCAATATGAAAACATCAAAGCTGCTAAGACTATTGCAGATATCACTTAAACATTTGGGGGACCCAAATCCATGATGAAAATGCTCTTGGAACTAATGGGAGGCATTGTGATGACCAATGATGGCAATGCCATTCTTCGAGAGGTTCAAGTCCAGCATCCAGCAGCCAAGTCAATGACTGACATTAGCAGGAAGCACAATGAAGAGGTTGCAGATGGGACCACCCTGGTAATGATTCTTGCAGGAGAGATGTGGTCTGTGGCTGAGCACTTTGTAGAGCAGCAGATGCACCCAACAATGGTGACCAGTGCTTACTGAAAAGCACTGGATGGCATGATCAGCACTCTAAAGAAAATCAGCATGCCTGCTGACATCTATAACCATGGTATGATGCTAAATGTCATCCATAGCTCCATTACTACCAATGTAAGCAGTTGGTGGTCTTCTTTGGCTTGTAATATTGCCCTGGATGCTGTCAAGACTGTATAATTAGGGGGCCAGGGAGATGGCTGTGTGGAATAAGCACTTCCCCGGCCAGTGCAAGGGCCTGAGTTCAATTCTTGGTTCCATAAAAAAAAAGACTGTATAATTGGAAGAAAATGGTTGGAAAGAGATTGACATCAAGAAATATGGAAAAATAAAAAGATACAAGGGGCCATCATCGAAGACTTATGCATCCTGTGCAGTGTCATGATTAATAAGGATGTGAGCTGTTCATGAATGAGGCACTGTATAAAGAACCCTTGAATTGTACTGCTGGATTCAGCTCTGAAATTCAAGGAAGGAGACAGCCAGATGGGCACTGAGACCACAAGAGAGGGAGACTTCGCCTGAAACCTCCAGAAGGAAGAAGAGCACATTCAACAGTTCTGTGGGGGTGTCATCCAGTTGAAGCCTGATGTGGTCATCACAGAAAAGGGCCATTCAGATTTGGCTCAGCACTGCCTCTTGTGGGCTAATATCACAGCCATCCATAGAGTTTAGAAGACAGATGACAACTGGATTGCTAGAGCTGCGGGGTCCAGATCACTGGCCGAGTGGAAGAGCTGAATGAAGATGCTGTTGGGACAGGAGCGACATCAATTTTCTTGCTGGAAATCAAGAAAATTGGAGATGAGTACTTTATATGGAGCAGTGGCCCTACAGGGCTGTAGCCCAGGCTCTGGAGGTCACGCTTCACACACTTCCATAACTGTGGGGCCAGCACCATATGCCTGCTGACCTCTCTTCAGGCCAAGCACACACAGGAAGGCTGTGAGACCTAGGTGTACACAGTGGGACAAGCACTTTGGTGGACCTGAAGGAACTGGGCATGTGGGAGCCTTTGGCTGTGAAGCTGCAAGCATACAAGGTAGTAGAAGAGATGGCAGTTGCTGCTGAGGATCATATCGGGCCACAAAAAGAAGGGTGATGATCAGAGCCGGCAAGGTGGGGCTCCTGATGCTGACCAGGAGGGAATGGTAGACCAGGGGGCTTCAGCATGCAGACCAGCAGGCTCCCTTTTCCCTCAGCCAGTGTGCCAGGAATGCTGTGGATGCCTTTGTTTGGCAGGGATCAGGTTGAGGAGCAGCCCCCAGACCCTCTCTGTCCCAGCTCAGTTTGCAAAAGGCACTGACATGTAGTTCTTCTCTATTGTAAGCTTTCCATTGTTTGCTTCCTATCTAAGTCATTTGAAAAAAAAAAAAAAAGAGTCTCAGCTCTCAGTGTTTCCACTTGTAGTAATGCAACAGTGTTACACGTGCTGTGCATGCATTCTTTTCCAGTGTACAGAATGTTCAGTGTCATAGTTTGGGTCTAGATGTCTTCCTAAAGCCTCGTACCCTCATAGGGCTTTTGCTGAGGGGGCTGAATCTTGAGTGTGTGATGCTGGGACTAATGGTGTGTGATTACTAAATCAGTCTATTGCCTGGTTTGGCACTGCCCATAGTCCCAGCCCTCTGGATAAGAAAAAACGGTGAGGGACAGGGAGATAGCTCACAAGCCCAAGATCCTGAGTTCAATCTCTGATACTGGGGAAAAAAAGATACAAGGGTGAGAAAGACACTGTTTGCTGCCTTCTACCCATCATGCACTGCTGCCCTGTGGCACGTCACCGTGTCTTGGAGCCAGCCAATTATTGACTGAAACCTCTGCAGACTATGAGCTAAACAAACCTTTCCTCCCTTAACTTATGGGTATTGGGCATGTTGTCTCAGTGATGAGAAAAGTAACTAAAATACCTCTGAAGAACAGGGAGCACACAGAAAAACAGGGTTCAAACACCTAGGTGCAGGAATTAAAAAAAACAGTATGAGGCAAAATAATTTGAAAATGTATCATGAATGTGAAAAAATGCCTCAGGAAAGACTGGGAAATTACCATTGAAATCATTAACTACTATAGGAGTCTTAGTTTTGAGATCCACCATGAACTATAAGGATTTAACAAAATTGAGATGAGGGAGTGGAGTCTGAGACCACAGATACTTCAGTCTGTGTTTCTGAAGAAATGAAAGGGAAAGCCTCCAAGATTTGTGGAGGGGAAGGAGGACCCCAATATTTCTGGGGAGAGACCTTCTCCCCCAGAAGAGTTCTGTAGTTGCCCTGACCTCTCAATACAGGAGAAAGAGATTTATAGGAAGAGAGAAAACCTTAAAGTGTACATTGAATATTTTCCTTTCAATCTTCGTTTTATAAATTTGAAATTATAACCTATAAAGAAGCATCAGATATACATGCACTGTATCTAAAATATTAGATACAGTGTATCTAATATCTGTATCTAAAATATTAGACCTGTATTATTTAAAACAATTCAGAGTCTCAGTTGTAGGCATATTACTTGCTACATTTTCCTGTATCTGCAAAGCTTTTCAAAATTATATCTAAAAGGGTCCAGTATTGGTGGAATATATGACAGATGTGCGACCACAGAACTGTCCTGTGGACTCCCTGTCCAGCCATGGCACCCATGGGTGTGCATCCTGCACTCATTGGTGAAACGGACCACAAACACGCGAGGGCCTGAGATGAGATTGTGCCACTTAATTCTCCGCTGACTCTAAATTCTATTTCTAAATGCATTCCGTGTCATTTCATTTCCTCCAAATCTCAGAAGTAACTCTGTTGTTTTTCTCTCCTGTCAGTATTCTTGGTCTCATTTATTATTTCCTGTGGCCTGAGATTTTGTACAACTCGAAGGGAATTGTGTTTTGACTCTTATTAGAATGAGGTCCTGACCCAGAGGCCCCAAACCGCAAAGCCTCTGCTGCCTTTAACTTAGGCTACCTGGCAACCATGCTTGAGTTATGAATTGTTTAATTATTTTAAAATCCCTTATGGAAAAAAGGACTTTTATAACCATAAATTTTCAGCGCACATTAAACCTTGCAATTCTTTCCCTTGCAGTTTCTAGATTGCTGCCTCATGAGTCATTATCTTAAAAGCACATCTCATTCCTTGCTCATGTTCTCCAAGTAGCCAACCCAAAGATTTTTACACTCAAAGCATGTAAACATGAAAACCAAGTAGAAAGGGCCATGAAAGTGAATCGGGGAGGAACAGGGAAAATGTTTCCATACGATTTTCTAGTTGCTCTTGCTTAGAAGGAACACCCACCTCCAAACAAATGGCACATTTGAAGCAACTCCCCAGGTCTCCCATTATTATTACTGCAGAGCACAAGATTCATATCTGAGTTTCCAACTAAGTGACTTAAACCCGTGTTTACTGGACTGAGGAGACACAGCCTTAGTCCAGTGTATGTTAGGATTCAGGTTTCATCTTATTCCCTCCCCCTTGGCCCCCAATGGCACAGAGACTCAGAAGGGAAGGCGGCCTCCCTGTGAGACCCATGGGAGGACAGTCTGTCTTCCGCACAGGTTAGGCCGGAAACTACCACAGAACTCGGGTTAGAAAGTAGAGTGTGACCCACAAGGAGGATCCCTGTGGCCCCCTCCAGCTACGATGAGCCACCTCAGAATGAGGAGAATGGTCCACCATGCACCAGACCTGGGAGAAATGAGCAGCAGAATGCAAAATAAAAGTCACTCTAAGTGAAAGTCCAACAGCTAGGAGCCTGGGATGTGTATCACCTGGATGACCTCTAGGGCCTAGACCTGTACTGAGAGAAACAACCTCACAGGCCCATGTGTGCTCTTTGTGGCCCGTGGATTCTACTCTATATCCAGGCACGGGCCTCTGAGAAGCTCCCGTGGGCTGCTGTTGCCAGCCCAGGAGTGAGGGTGGGTCAGCCCAGCCTGAGCTAGACAAGGGCACTTTCTTTCCCGAACAGTGAATCCTGTAAAACCACCTGGGGTGAAATCAGAAACATTTGTGCAGACTAAGCGTGTGCAACAAAGCCGGAGTGACATATAGTTGCGTTCTTACATCACGGCCCTCCACGGGAAATGCCTCCCTCCAGCTGTGGGAACCGGACTCTGCCGGGCCCAGAGATCCATATGCATGAGGCCCAGGCTTGAGCCCAGGACTCTGTGATGGGTGTCTGTGAACAGCTTCTATGTAGGAATGCATTTGGTTCTGGCAGCCACAGGGCCCCCCAATCAGGTCCAACTAGGCCAATATTAAATAGGTTTGTCTTTCCGTGGGGCAGAACAGCTGGTCTGGTTGGGGGAGGACGAGAGGAGAAGAAGGTCAGGTTTTATTGCAAACTGGCTTGGGAGAGGCCTTAAGATATATAACATGCATGTGGCCGGCTGAGCAGTTGCTGCTTTTAAGCATATATCTTATCTCTCACATCAGCGCACATCATGGTGCAAGCATCTCTAACATTCAGTGGCAGCTGGAGCAGATGAGGGGAGAGGAGAGGGTTGTTGGAAATGGCTTTCACGTTTGCCAGAGTTATGTGAAGTTGGGAGACGGATGTTACTTGTTTATGGTGGGAATTCTTCTATGCATTCAATTAGTATTTATTGCTAAGGTATTATTTACTGTCTGCCAGCTCTCTAAGATTCATCCTGGAATAAAACCAGTCAGCTCGTGTGTCCCATGGAACATTGTTCTTTAGGTAGAGAAGAGAAGAACCAACAAATATGCTTGACAAGGGAGTCCTAAGGGAGAGTGTGAGCTGAAAGGCCCCAGAGTTCCTGGCTCTGTTTGTGTGTTTTTAGGGAGTAAGAGAAGAGGGAGCAGTTTCTACTCCATGTGGTCAAGATAGTGTTCTCCCAGCCATAGTGCTGGCGAGATGCTGCCTGGAAAAGGGGTGAAGGAGACAATGGGGGCACAGCACTGGTGTGGGCGTCTTCCTTGGTCACAGGACAGACAGCTGCTGAAGGGAGTGAACTGGAGGAGGCCTGGAAGATGCAGAATCCAGTGCAGTGGCTCTGGGGAGCCCTGAGTACTGGAGGACATGGCCTTATCCCCTGGAGAGAGGTGGAAGCTGTCAGGGTGACAGCCCTGACCTACCTTCTTTCCTTCTTTTCTTTCTTCCTTCTTTCCTTCCTCCTTTCCTTCCTTCCTCCTTTCCTTCCTTCCTTCCTTCCTTCTTTCCTTCCTTCCTTCCTTCCTTCCTTCCTTCCTTCCTTCCTTCCTTCCTTGTTTTCTTATGTTGGTACAGGGTCTCACTATGCAACTTGGACTTGTAGTGATCCTCCCATTTTCAGCATTTCCAGCACTGGGATTACAGGTGTGTGCCACCACGCCCAGTCTCAGTGGCCAGCGCAGCATGCCTAGGGGTAGGGCTGGCACAGCATGTGGTGCCAGGGATTGAACGCTGGTCCCTGCACTTGCATAAGCAGGTGCTTAGTCTGCTGAGCTATCTCCGTAGCCCTGGAGCATCGTTAAGTGGCCTCCAGGCTCTGTGCTGCCCAGGGACAAGGGCAGAGGCATTGTGAACTAGGACCATTTGCTGTGTCCACTGAGTATCTGCATGGGCCAAACTCAACTGGCTTTGGTGAGCCATGAGAATCAAGTTTGAACAGCCTTCTACAGTAGAGCCAGGACGATTTCTCCAGGGGCTGGGTCCGGGTATAAAGAATGAGAACTGCCAACCTTGGCTGAGAGGAGCTACCACCACCCAGGGGTGGTCACTGGGGCCCAAAGTTCTCCATTAAGCAAAGCAGGTTAAAAGTTCCCCACTGGACAAGCTGGTAGATACCAAGCAGAGGTTTGGGTGCTCAAAGGTAAATTGAATCCGTAACCTGCCTCCCTAGACACAGTTCCATAAATAAACGGAATTGTTAGTCTAAGAAGCTCGCATTCTAAAAAGCAATCCAGAGGGTGGCCAGATGGTTCAGCGCACTGAAGTGCCTGCTTAGGCAGATGCAGGCACCACTGGGTGATGGGGTGAGAGCCTCCCAGCGCTTGGGAGGCTGAAAACAGGAGGATCACTACGAGTCTGATTTGTGTAGTGAGACCCTGTACTAAATACATTAAAAAAAAAAAATGGAAAAATAAACAAAAAGCAACCCATATAGTAAAATTAATTTGAAGTTACTTCCAGTGGCTTAAATTAATATAATGTGGTCATTTTTAGTTCTGTGTGGCCACTCCTTCTGCCTCTGAGCCTCGTGACGCCCTGCTTAGCACCTAACGTCTCTGAGCACGCTGAACTTACCCAGCCATCCCGGAAACCTCACCGTGAGAGCAACAATAGGACTGACCGTACAAAAAGCCGGCGGCCAGGGAGGGAGGGGGATATTGGAGCAGAGGAATGCTCCGTCCTCTTCAGATTTACAGTCTTTTGTTTCGGTTTTGAAGGGTGTTTCATTTTCGGCAGCCACCTGTATAAATAACTCATTGTCTCTAAGTCTGCCGGAAACAGCAGCTGGCAACGGACAATTCGGGGGGAAAAAGATGAGCACACACGCGATGAAGAGGTCATATTTCCTGCGAGGTTTGCCTTGGAGGCTTTGCACTATGCTGAATGAAAAGACCTTAAATCAAGAAAATATTTTGCTTGAAGATCCCACAAAATTACAAAATAATATTTTGTTTGTGTGGAGTTCAGTAGAAATGAAATTCGAAACGTTTTAGAACCCGTCACTCAAACAGCACCATGTGCGTGGACCATCTTAACCTGGCTGTCTTTTAAAAGCAGTGTTGGTATCTCATATTTGTTTGCCTCTTGTAAATTCGGAGATGATATCTCAATTCCACATTTCAAAGTTCTTTGGAAAGAAGCTGGGCGCGGTAGGGCACTCCTGTAATTACAGCACTCTGGAAGATCTCGGTTTCAACTGGTGTGGGCAACTGGCTATAGCAAGACACTGTGTCTCAAAAAATTAACAAATAAATTAATAAAATAAAGGGATGAGGATGTAGCTCAGTGAAGGCCTTTGGTTCATCCTTTGGTATCACAAAAAGAAAGAAAGAAAGGAAAGAAAGGAAGGAAGGAAGGGAGTCAAAGACGCGTGTGCACAGTTAGCATGTGGGCCAAGGGCACAGGTCAACAGCTGGGGCGTCAAATGCTAATCATTTCTCCTCAAATCCTGCTCCCTCTGTGGAGACTACTGTGCAGCTCTAGAATCAGCTAGCTATCATTTAAGCTAAGCCTCCACTGAGGAACAGGCCTGGCAGAGAATGAAGCTATCACATGACATGCTGTCCCCACAAGGTGACCAGGCAGGGGCTATGGACACTGTAGAGAGGGAGTTGGAGCAGAGCAACAGGATTCCAAGTAGGGGCCCCTGGGAGATAATTAGAGGGAAGGGCCTCTCTCAAAAGCTGTTATGGTTTGAGTTTGAGTCTAGATGTGCCCATAAGGCCTCCTGCAGTCATGGGGAGGGCTTCTAGAGTTTGTGATTAACACATTATCCAGTGCTGGGTGAGTGCTACACCTGATCTGGGGCACTAGCCTGCATACAGTATAGGGGAGGGAGAGAGGCTTGCTGTCTATCACTTCTTCCTTTTTGCTCTTGCTGTTTTACTGTTCTTCACCACCATGAACTGCTACCCTCTGCCTTGGATCCAGCTGCTTATGGACTGAAACTTCCACAAACTGTGAGCTATGAAACCTTTCCTTCCTTAAGGGTGTCAAGTATTTTGTCTCAGCAACAAGAGAAAAGTAACGGAGACAAAAGCCCATTAGCATCTCTGGCTGCAGTACCTGCAGGCCCAGGCTTCAGTGTGGACACCTCAGGGCCTGTGGAGTCTCAGTCCAAGCCCGGGATCCTGGAGGGCAGCTGCAGCACCTGCCGCTCACAGGTAGATGTGAGGATAAAGTTTATGTAATATATGAAACTTCTTTATTCCCTGTCTTCCAGAGTTGTTACGTGGATGCAAGGGAGCTGTGTGTCATTGGCCTCCCAAAATGGTCATGCTGTCCATGACCATTTTCTCTTATTTCAGCCAACGCTCACTTAGCATCACCTCACTGGGGAAGGCAGATTAAGTGTAGATAGTTAAAATGTTAGGCCCATAGCAGATACATACATATTTTCAATAGCAGCTACTTCTAATCGCCTTTGGGAACCTGGTATGATGTCAGTGATGACTTTCTATGTACAGCGTTTGCTTTCTCTTACGAATCCAGAAGCTTCCTAGAGAAATCTGTGGAAGATGCTGGGTGTGAGGGCAGGACTCCTCTGTAGGAGGTGAGAGTTGCCTCTGTCCACAGAAGCACGCTCCCTCCAGGACACTACACATCACAGAGTGTGGGAACAGTATGCCATGAGCGTGCTCAGAGACACAAGATTGACTCTCAAGGCCGCAGGGATGCAGCAAAACACCCTGTGAGCCCCTGTCTGGGTTGAACTAAAGGATGATGGGTTTCTTTCCAAAATAAGCACAATGTTGACTTTTGAGGATGTGGATCTTGGTTGCTCTTGGTGAACTCTGGACTTTTCAGGGAAGGAAAGTGAGGTGTGTGTTGGGTCCACATCCCAACCCCCGCCTGGTGCTGTGTGAATAGCAGTATGGAAGTCTGTGGATCTGCCTATCACAGCATCTTTGCCATGTTCTGCCCATGCTCACTTGGCAATATTGGAAGTACATGGCTGTTCATGTTGCCTGCACCTCTTAAACCCCGGGACAGAAGGCCCAGTGGTGATGGCATTTCTCTAGGGATTCGCATGGGGAGCTGTTGGTTGCAGAAGTTGCTGCAGGTGTCTGATCCAGGTGTCCTGCCAACCTGCAGCGCTTGGGAGGCATCCTTCTCTGTGCGTTGCAAGACAGAAAGGGGACTGCTAATGACCCCAGGGGTAAGACAGTGACGCTGTGCTCCTGCACTCTACATGCTGGTCCTCAGGACAGGAGCTGAGCCATCTCTGCTAGGGCTGGGCCACCCATGCAAACCCTCCCTGCAGTCAGCATGCAGCTCCACGCAGATCTGCACAAGGAGGTCCAAGTGAACCGTGTGGGCTCCCACAGCTCAGTGACTGAGCAGGAAACAGGGATGCAAGACCCCCAGCTGGCTACCTGAGTGGCGTTTAACTCTCAAAATCTTGCAGTGTGAGCATTTCATTTCTTGTTGCTTCTTTCAACAGAATATTGCACTCACCCATGATGATCATTTTTCTATGATGGAAAAAATAACTGGTTGAAAGTGATTGCTCATTATAAACTAGGCTGTCATGCCTTGGAAAATAAGTAGAGGGAAAAGCCTCTGTCAAAAGCCAAGAGTAAAATCTAAAAGGTACAATAGATACTGTAAGAGGGAGAAAAAAAAACTGTTCAAAGGGAAAAAAACAACCGGAATGAAGGAAAGGAGAAAAAGAAAAAGGGAAAGAAATATATATGTACATGTACAGGACAGTTTGGGTAATTGTATTGCTGATTTCTACTGGTCTATTGAAAGGAACATTGATGCTTAAATTTTTTTCTTCTCTGTGTTTTATGCATTTATTTTTTGACCAATTTTTTTTACCAATTTTGCATGCATATATATGGTGATCTTAATAATTTGAAGACAACAGTATTTTATATGCAGTGTAACAATCATTATTATTTTTCTATCATTTTGTCTAGTGAAATTCTGTATTGTTTCTGATGCTTCCTTTTCTTTCTTCTTTTTTGCTATTTTTTGTTCTCTTTTTTTAAAAAAAAGCCTGTTAGCATCTCTGAGTTGCATGCAGCGCCTGCTGGCCCAGGCTTCGGCGTGCAGACACCACACGGCCTGTCGTGACCTGAGTTCCATGCTCCCACGTCCTAGAGGGTAGACGCCCACCAGCAGCTCACAGATATGTGAGCACTGACTGCAGATGAATCGGACCCGGGAGGCGCTGGCTGCACACACACCTCTGATGGCAGGGCTGCGGGAGCTTGAAGGACAACCACTTCTAGGAGCAATGTGAGGAAAAACATAGGGCACGTAGGAGCCGCAGCCCTGAAGGTGACTGTGGCCTAGAGAGGGGGCAGGCATACGCCTTCCAGGTGGAGAGACATGGCCAAATGGTGGACTGGGATGGGCGGCTGAAGATGCAGTGCAAAGAAATTCATTATTGCTGCTATAATCGAAGGCCAAGTGACGCAGTACTAGGGTAGGAATGCCAGTGACAAGGTAACACATGGGAAAATGAACCCAAAGGAGAACTTGGTGACAGCTGTGTGGCTAATTATCTCACTTTTATTTATTTATTTTTATTTTTTTATTTTTGCAGAACCGGGGATTGAACTCAGGCCCTTATGCTTGCCGAGGAAGCACTTATTCCACTGAGCCATCTCCCCAGCCCTAATTATCTCACTTTGAAGAAAACAGTTACCCCGTTAGTTTCTTAAATTTTATTCATAGGGTATATGGTAAAAGTATTGCTTCAGATTAGTAGGACAAGGTGGATTCTTACTGGCAATGTGAATCTTAACTTTATTTTTTAAAATATCAGACCCCCAGTGGTATAATACACAACTTATATGAGGTAAAAACTATATAAACAGTCGAATTGAATATGTGAAACAAATATGTATCATCTTACCACTTCCACAAGCTATAGGGAAAAAGCGAAGACTTCACCAGAGCTAAAATCCTCTGCGATAATAAAGAACAGCGGGCATCAGTGACAGCACACGCAGCAGAAGCAAGGCAGGGTGGAGAATGTGCTACCAGAAGATGGCAAATGTGCAGATTCACATTTCAAAGCTGCAGAGTCCCATGGCCCATGATGGCACATGACATGACACTCGTGAGCCAGCACTGCAGTCTCCAGAAGTGGCCCCAACCCTGTCTGTGGGGCTATTATGGGTTTTCCCTGAGAAGGCTGGCTGGACCTGTTCACCTTTGACTTGAGGCTGCGGTGGGCCCCAGCACCTGGCCAGCCTGTGTGGCCGCCGTCTTTGCCATGGTGACTCCATGAGACATGGTTAGCATTTTTCCATTTATGAGTGAGGGTGAGGTCTGAACAACCTTCATGTGTTAAAGTGCTATTTCTCCTTTTAGTTTTAAAGATGGTTTTACTGAGATATAATTTAGATGTACACTCCACCTTGCAAAGTATAGAGTTTGAGCTTCCTCATCGTTCTGTTTTCAGCGTGTTCGTGCAATTGTGCAGCTCACACCACTGTTGGCCCCTCTCCTCACTCCTCACCGTCCTCTCAGAGAGCCTTGGAGAATGGTCCTGCTCTGCACACTCCATGCAGGCAGGCTTCTTCCACTCTGTGACTATGACAGCACAGCCTTTTGTGACCTGCTTCCTTCACATACATAACTGGTACAAGGACAAGGTTCAAGCAGATAGAGTCTGCAGTATTCCTTTTCATTACAGAATGCTATTCTATCCTGTGACTATAATACATTTTATTTATCCTTTCATTGTTTCATAAACATTGTGGCTTACTTGTTACCTTTCGATATATTGAGTAATACTTATATATTTTCATGAATACATATTTACAGTTTTCTTTTTCTTTTTTTTTTTTTTTTTGTCTTTTTGAGACAGGGTCTCACTATGCAGTTCAGGCTGGCCTAACCTCACTTTGTAGCTCAGGCTGGTCTCGAACTCACAACAATCCTCCTGCCTCAGCCTCCCGAGTGCTGGGATTACAGGCCTGCGCCACCACGCCCGGCTTCAGTTTTCTTTTTTTTGAGGTATAATTTATGCTCAAATATTTTCTGTAAAAAATATTTATATATAATTTTTTACAGACAAATAGAAGTTTCTTTTGTTTAAAAATTGAGACTAGGGCCAGTCAGATAGCTCAGGGCACTAAAGCGCCCACTTAGCCAGGCCCAGGGACGGGGATTCGATCCCCTGGCATGCTGTGTCAGTCCTGCCCCCAGGGCACTGCTGAGACGTCAAATGAGACTGAGTGTGGTGGCACCCACCTGTAACCCCAGCACTTGGGAGGGTGACAACAGGAGGACCACTACAAGTTTGATCTGTTTACCGAGATCCTGTAGATCCTGTACTAAGTACATTTTAAAAAAATTGAGACTAAGTCCATATTTCTATTGTTGTTTGCCAAGAAATACTCTGGGAAAGTGAATCTTAGAGGAAAAGCTACCCTTCACGTGCTCTTCTACAGGACTGAGGCCTGTGGTCAGAGTTCAACTGCTTGTAGCTTGAGTCCATTTCACACACACGTCACTAGCATTGTTAGGGCTTCTCTTTTAACACGAGACAATTGATGATTTGCTGGGCATCTTTAATGACTTCTATGAAGGGTGGCTACTGGCCACTTCTCTGGCTCTACATGAAGAAATCAAGTCTTACCACCCCCTCATCTTCACGCAGTGCTGAAGTCTTTCACAGTTTATTTCTGATACTGCACTGTACTTCTTTCACACTGTCACTTTTTTAAATAAAAAAAAACCTATTCACTGATTGCTTTGGTACAGGGTCTGGCTGTGCAGCTCAGATCTGCAGTGATCCTCCTGTCTCAGCCTCCCCAGCGTTCAAGAGCTTGCTCTTGCCAGGCAGGTGCTTAGACCACCGAGGTATCTCACCAGCCCCACACTGTGACCCTTGAAAGGAACTGACTCTCTCATGGCTGTAACCAAAATTTTCTTGAATGAGTGCCTAGATGTAGCATTTCAGGGTGATGTGGTTGTCCTATGTTCACCATATGTCAAACATTCCTTAATTTTCTTCAACATTTCATATTTTTATTGAGTAAGTCTATGTTAAAATTGAGCCTAAGTATTTTGTTATTTGCATATTATTTTGTAAGAATTTTATACATTTCAGTTTGGGAAATTTCTGTTATTTTTGCATATTGGTCTTCTTTCTGAAATTAACTTCTTATAACTTTCTATATATAAAATCACATAATTGTAAAAGCTTTTTTTTCAACCTAGGTGAGTGTTTTAATCAAAAAAGTGTGTTGGTTTTGTTAAAAAAAAGTTTTTTTCCACTGAAGTGACCATGTGTTTTTTGCCCATTTCTTCAATCAATTTGGTATACGAGGGGCCAGGGAGATGGCTCAGTGGAATAAGCACTTCCCCGGTTCTGCCAAAAACTACTGAACTTGAGATGTTGAACCAACCTTGTATTCCTGGAATAAATCCCATTTATAATGGTGCATAGTTTTTTGTTTGCTTTTTTTTTTATATATGTTGTTGGATTTGGTGTAAGAACTCTTACATACATATTCATGAGGAAAAGGACAATTTTAATGTCTTTTTCTGATTGAAGACCAGACCATAAATCCCAATGTGTTGGGACTTATCTCTCAATGTTCTACATTTTGGGATAGATTTTTGTGAAAACTAACTTTAATTATTCTTATATGTTTACTAGAGTTCAAGAGTGAAATCTTAGCTAAAGGAAGATTTAAGCTACTCATTCAATCCCTTTATTTGTTATGTCTATAAGTTTCCTATTTTTTTCTTAAACCCATGTTTGTAGTCTATGTCTAAGAATAAATTTATTTTGCTGGCATATAGTATTTTATAACAACCCGGAGCCTTTTGTTGGTGTGGCTTTTAGTGGTGCTTTGTTTTAATTCTTAATTTGACCTGAGTTTCCCTCTCTTTTCACCCTTGTTCCATGAAACTAAATATGTCATCTTTTATCTTTTAAAGAAAAAAACATTGTATCGCTGATATTCTCTATTTCATGTACTTGCACATTAAACTTTATTATTTCTTTTTGGGGGGTTCCTTTAGGTTTGATTTGCCTATCTGTTCTATCTCTGAAAGTGGAAATCTGGGCTATTATTTGAAAGCACCAGCAGGGTCTTTCAGGGAACCCAACCATGCTTGCCCCTGACATGGGCCTCAGTCTCAGTGATGGTGAGAAATACATCCTGCCCACCTGAGCCGTCTCTTTCTGCGTTTAGTCTCTGAGCCTATGTTCATTTTCGCTTATTTTTATTTCCCTTTTTCTTCCTGGGAGTGGATACTCTGCATGAAAAGATCTTCTTGCCCAGTCTGTAAATCACTGAGGCATGAGTTTCAGTGTCTTTAATGAAGATTTTATTTCAGTTATTAAACTTTCCACTACAGAATTGCAATGTTTTTGTCATTTATCTTTTTTTTACTGTTATCTCCATTTGGTGGGCCATCATTCAAAGCACTTTTTGTTCAATTCTTTAGACACAGTCTCCTTTATTCTTCCAAATGCTCTCCCCACTGACCCAAATTCTTCAACTTGCATGTGTAACACCTGCTGTGTCCAGGGCAGGCTCCTCTGGCTGTCCACTTCCATGTCTATTTCCTCTCATCTGTCTTCTCTTCCCTCAGGACTTTGTATTGACACTGAGTACTGAAGGATAAATGTCACCTTGGAGGTTACGCACAGCCCAGTCTGGGTCACCCTGTGTCACTGGCATCTTTGCCTGGTGACAGGTGACTTTCCCAGGTGGTTCTCTAAGTCATACCCCCTTGCACAGTTGTTAAGAGTGACTGGAGGAGACCCCTGTGCCTATGAGTGCCACATCTGTGCCTGGGATCCCCATTGTGCCATGCACATCACGCTGGCCAAGGCTGTGCACATGAACACCATGGCTTTCTCAACCCAGCAACATGTGGCAGCTCCTCAAAGCCTGTGGACATTCTGTTCCCAAGTTCTGCCTGCAAAGAGTTGTCTTTGGGCACCTGTATACCAGCTCCCTGCAACTAAGGCAAGTCACCTTGATAGCCTCTGATAGTTCCCTGGAGACCAGACAGGATGATGCTTCACTATTCACATTATTAGCTAATTTGTTCACAGTGCTTTGCCATGAAAATGTCAATATATGTTGAATGATTAAACTCAACAATTTTTTCTTTCATTTAATCTTAAATTCATGTTGTAGGTAGAGTCTTTACATTGTCATGTGAAAGATGAATCCACCTATGTTTCCTCCTAGCATTGGCATGGTATCAGTTTCTTATATCTGGTGTCCCAATATGTTTGTGGCTTATCCTTGAGTGTGACATGGGATAAAGACCTAAACTGACCTTGCCTAAAGAGCTAGTTTGTGATTCTCTCACTTCTGCTTTGGACGATTATAAGTTGAAGTCCAGCCTGGGTAACTTGGCAACAAAAGGAGATGATTCTATCTCAAAATAACAATGAAAATAAAACAGTTGGGATATAGCTCAGTGTGTAGACTTTGGTTTAATACCTTGTACTACATCTAGAAACAGGAAACAGACAATTTTCTTCTACCCCTGGCTTCACTAATATGAGATATAACTGTCCTCACATGCTGGATTTGTGTATTTGGCATCGGTTCCTGTAAATTATTCCATACTGTGCACCTGTGTCACACTATCTGCGTTAGAGAGGGCTAGGACACATTTGACTTTCTGCCAGAACTGCTCTTTTACATCATGGCCGTCCCCATTGTTTTTCTGGCTAAATCCATGTTTATCGTATGAAGCAGATTTCTCTAGAGGCCTACAAAATATCCTCTAATCGTCATTTAAAAATATCTCATTCTGATGCTTTAATTTTCTTTTGTCTATGAGAATGCTAGTATATGTTAATATGCACACACACACAAACACACACACACACACACACACACACACACATTTTCCCTTCTTTCTTGTTAAGGCTAGCTAGTGACTTGTAAATTTTCTTCATTAAAAATGCAGGATTATTATCTACTAATGAAGGCTAACACTTTTCTAACTCCCAATTCATTAATTCTTTTATTCTGGTCTTTCTGTCATTATGCTCTGTGCTGTGTTTTTAATTTATTTGTTCTTACTTCCTTACTTGTATTGTACAGGGAACAAAAAGCAACACCTTTCCACTGAACACGGCATAGACGTCTGTGCAGGCGGACACTCCTGGGATGCGCGGCTCTGCCTGCCCTTCATCTCGGGCCCCACCCTTGTGTGGCTCAGCCTCGCCTTGGGGAGACTCCAGGGTCATCCTGGATGCAGCCCCACAGGGGCCTGCCGCTGATGCTCTTCAGTAGGAACTCCTAAGTGCAAAAGCCCCCAAGCTCTGATGCAGTTAAAATGTGCTGCAGGGACAGGCTGGGTGCAGACCTCCTGATTTTTTATTTATATTCTGCTCATTCTTGCCCACCAGTGCCTTTGTCTTGTGAATTACTTTATTTTGAAGCCTGAGAGCTTTGAGGACATTTTTCTCTCTTTGAAATCTGAGAGCTGTCCTGTTGGCCACTCTTGGGCAATTTTTCTAGTCATCCAATAGACTTTCTAGTATGTCCATTCATGACTGTTGTTGGTTTTAGAAACCTTTTTTAGGCTATAATTTTAAATATTTATTCTATTTCACAACCTGGGTTTTTCCTTTCATGGGTTCCAATTATATGTATGTTGTTTCAGCCACTTTGGTTGTTTTTTTTTTTTTTTTTTTTTTTTTTTTTTTTTTTTTTTTTTTTTTGTTTTTCTTTTTTTTTTTTTTTTTTTTTTTTTTTTTTTTTTTTTTTTTTTTTTTTTTTTTTTTTGCGGAACTGGGGATTGAACTCAGACCCTTGCACTTGCCAAGGAAGCGCTTATTTTTCTGAGCCATCTCCCTGACTCTCTGCCACTTTTTCAATGCCCACTTCGAATTCATCATCTCATCGCGCTGTATGGGCTTTTTCCTCATTTTGTTTAATGGACGCATCAAATCTCACTTTTGTCTACTATCAAATTTTCACTTTTTTCTATTTTCAGGTACCTCTGAGTTTGTTCTTTATTTTTGAGATTTTGTTTTCCCCTTCATCTCGGTCTTAAATTCAATCAACATACACTTTGCTCTTATTGTGATTTTTCCTTAATCTTTTAAATTTTAAGCAAATATAAGACTGTTTTAATATCTTAGAAGTCATTATTAAGGCTAATTAATTTAGCTGAGAATGTGAGGTTAACACACTCTTTTGCTTCATGCTCTCCTGGGGATGAAAGGGATGGATGACTGTTTCTACCTGTTGGTTTCATGCAGTGGTGGCCGAGTGACATGCTTTCTTCCTGTCACTGCATGGATTTGAGACGTGGGTAGTTTATGGGATTCCTAGTTCAACAGTGCCCCCTCTTGTCTGTACACATAAGCAGAGGCTCTGTCATGGATTCTCCGTGTGCCTGAGAGTAAAGGGAAGCACCCGCTTGGGTCTTTCATCCTCTGCTACCAGTGAGACCTGGAGCTGTCCTCAGTCTCCCAAGGTCACCTTGCTTTGCAGTTGCCTCTGGTCCCTGGCATGAAGAAGCTTTACAAGGTGGCATCTCACCTGCCCCCAGCTGGGGCTCCTGCCCTCTGGGTGGTTCCTGGGTGCCAGAAGCCTATGGGGGGCGATTTCCCACCATGGTCGTGACTTTAGGTCACACTCGTGCTTGGTGTCCCTCCCTTCTTCTCTGCAAGCTCTTAAAATGAGCTTTTTCTCCTGAAATGGGTACAACACAGACCTCCTAGGAGTTTTCTTTTTCCATGCAGGTAATCACCAGCCTGAGAAGATGCTCTCCGGTGTGTTAGAACAACAAAATTCAGAAAACAAATTTCTCTTTCAGACATTTATCTTATAATTTTATATTTTTTTGAGACTTTGGGGAGATGCAGATTTAAGAGGCCACTACCATTTTCAATGATAGTCTTTTTAAGATTTAGCATGATACATTGCTTAACACATTATTATTTAAATTACAATGATATTTTACACTTTTTATGAATTTTAAGAAATTAACTGGCTGTGGTACGCACAGCCCAGGGTTGGAAGCTGTGTCTTGTGTATGCAAATTTTGACCCCCTGCACCAAAAACAAAATGAAAGGAGGAAGAAATTGTCAAAGACATGAGAAGATGTTTGGTCAAAACAGAAATGCAGGGCTATGGAGATAGCTCAGTGGTTTAAGTACCTGCCTGGCAAGCTCAAGAACCCAGGTTTGATCCCATTACCATGTGCTGTGCTGGCCCCAGAACACTGGGCACGCTGAGCTGGGTCCCATAGCTGGGCATGGTGGCCCCCGCTTATAATCCCAGCACTGAGGAGGCTGGGATTGAAGGATCACTACGAGTCCAAGCTGCACAGTGAGACTCTGTACCGAATAAGTAAATAAATAAATAAATAAACAAATAAAAGAATTTTTTAAAAGCAGAAATACAAATAGAAATATATTTGAAAAAATGTTCAATATCAGAAGCCTTCCCAGATATCAAAGTGATGATAGAGATGTCTACCTGAGAGGGTTGTCACAGGTGCCTCTGAATGTGACAGCTAGAAGTTTCAGCATGCGGTATAGATAACCAAAAGGGTCCATAGCTCATCCTAGACACTATTTTCCAGAAATCTACTGATATGAATAATAGATGGCAAATGCAAAGCTTGGTCTGCAGTGGTCTTCTGAAATCTTGTGTCTGTTGGCCCGAGTTGGAAACAATAGGAGCTGATTAAATTATAGCTCATGTCATAGGATGTCGTGGAACTACAACAGCCACACTGGAGAAAATGCTAAGTGGTGCCAACTGTTACAGTTTAATATTAGGAAATGTTACAGAATGGTGTGCATGCTGACTGCCTGTTGTACGTGTGTAGAAGAAGGAAAGAAATTGCTGTCATTTGTTTTTCTTGTGATTGTATGATACTTGTTGGATTTCATTTCAATTTTTTCCTCTGTGTTTTTAAGTTTGGTATATGCATTTTTTCAATTAAAATATAGAAAGTTCTGTAGTGTCTCTCCAGTTTTATTGTAATTACTGTGTCATTTTAATTGTGGTATTTGGGTAAAAGTCCACGAAACTGCAGGTTCTGGAAGAGCCAAGATAAACACAGGGATTCAAGGGCCCTTCCAGTGACTCTTTCTGACCCCGACCTGCCCGGTGGCGAGGTCCCCTCAGAACCAGACCCCTGTGCACTGCTCTCCCAGCATCCAGTGCTTGCCACCACACCACTGGGAGTTTCATCAGCCCGGGACCATAGGTCTCCAGTCACTGCGAGGGTCGGGTCACCCAGTGGCTCTGTCAGCCCCTGAGCCATTCACCTTCCTGCTGGGCTCTGGGCTCTGCTAAGACCAAAGCTACAGCTGTGGCCGAGCTTGCGTGAGGAGGGGTTTTGCTGTGTGCTCAGTGTCCTTGTCTCCCCTATGCCCATCAGAGGCGGGTGGTGCCAGCTGCTGCCCCTGGGGCTGGAGCTGCTGGGACCTGCTGAGCCATTCTCTATGCCCCCTGGGGCTTTCTAGCGAGGACCATTTTATACTCATATGTTGTCAACTTTGGAAAAAACAAACAAATGTGAAAAATTTTAATGTATTTTCCTCTGGCTTTTGTTTTCTAAGAGGACCAAGCTACACTTACATTCTCATGACTTATGCCAAGTGCACATCTAATGTTTCTTCCCAACAGATAATCACTGTATTTTTTATTTTAAAATTTAAAATTTTTTTTCATTTTATGCATCTGGTACGTGGTCTCACTACACAGATTGAACTTGTAGTGATCCTCCTGTTTTTAGCCTCCCCACACTGGGATTTCAGGTGTGCGCCACCACACCTGGACTGGGTTATCAGCTCAGTGTGCTCTGGTGGCAGGGCCAGCATGGGATGGACTGTTTGTTTTTAATCACTATATTTTGAAGTGGGTGTGTTTTGACTACACTTGTGACAAGAAATTGTTGTAAATGACACACGTATTTCTTCCAACTCATTATTGCCACCTATTTCCACGGCTGAGCCTTAACAATCAGTCACACTTCTGGAGACAATTCCTTTACGACTGTTGTGTAATAGTCCATGGCACATGGCTTGATGTCTCTATCATCTCTGCTGTGGATCCGGGATTGCTCTAACTGCATGGCACAGACTAGACTGGCAAGGTCCTCTGCCTGCCTCTCCTCATGTGGGGGCCATGGCCACCCATGCACAACCCACCTAGGCACTGTTCATCCAATGTACGAGTGCTGATCCTGCTGTCAGAGCAAGGAAGCTGTGTAGGACTTGGAGACATTTTCTGTGCTGGGTCCATTTCCTTGCAAAAGTCTTGGCAGAAAGCTCTGGTACAGGGCCGCCCTTGCCTGATCCAGGGACAGAGCTCACGCAGCCTTGAGCATCACTGTTGAGTTTCCTCCGCAGTGTGGCCAGGCAGCTATCAGGGGCCAAGTCCGGGGCTCGGAGTGCACTGAACCACTGCCTCTCACCCGGGTATCTGCGTCTCACATCCTGCAGGCCAGGGCCCAGCAGGATTTTGTTTGAATGTCCCCACAGCAGCTGTGTTGGATGTCCTGCCTCATCTTGTTTCTGTGCTGTCATGAATGCTGCCGAGGACAATAGATCAGGATATGTAGGAATGAGTCCCAGCAAGTCCCCAGGAAAACCTACTCTGTGTCACATATAGGAGCTAGAATCGGTTCCCAAAGGCACTGTGTGACACAACCTGTGCCAAGAAACATCTGTCAGGAGCAAAAAGCCTGCAGCTCACAATCCTGGAAGGACCGGAAGTCTGCAGATCCATGGAGTGAGTGACACCCTGTGCCTAACAAACTTAAGCAACCGAATTGTTCCCTCTGGGTCATGGCACCTCAGTCCCTCTGCCAAGACTCTTGGATCAGAAATGAAGGAGGCCCTGGGTCTGCACTGGTTTCCTTCCCAGAGGAGGAAACAGCAGAGTGTTTGTTCTCCAGGATCCTGGCCTGGGCGTGTCATCAGGGGCTCTGGGTCTGTGTGTACCCGCAGGCCATTCTACAAGGTCACAGTGAGGCCGATCCTCCCAGCACACGTCTGGGCCGGTTCACCCAGGACTTTAACTGAGCCTCAGTCATGTGGTGTCCCAACAGAGGGACAAAGCCAGCCCCTAGGGAGTGGGCTGCACCTTCAAAGCTTCAGTCCAGGAGCTCCCTGAGTCCACCTTGTCCCATTAATGATGCCACTGGGAGTTTTAAGGAGGCACAGTCACTGCCACCTGGTTTTCAGTGCAGAGCCCTACCTTGGGGTTCTGCCAGATTCCTCTTGGGAACATCGACCCTGTGATGGAAAGATACAGTGAGGTGGAATTTGGCTGTGTGCCTGTCTGCTGTTGGAGGCCTGCATAGCCATGGGCAGGGACTGAACTCCCTATGTTGAGAAAATCACTATCACTTTCCTTCAATGGCTGTGCCCCCCAAGGGGGGCACAAGATGCATAGGGTGTCATTCTTCTAGCTGTGTGCTAGGGTACAGCGAAGGGCAGCCCTGTGCCCCCCAAGACTCTGCCTTTAGCATATTAACTGTGGCCACCAGGACGGTGACCCACAGCTCAATATTCCCACCCCTGATCTGCACATCTGCCATAGGCCCACTCCATACCTCTCATTCCCTGGCACCACTTGTACACACAAATACCAGGGTGTCCACCTGCACAGACCCCAGCCAAGAGGCCTTGCTGGTCCTTGGTGCCCTGAGCCCTTGCTGTCCTTGGACCCAGAACAACCCCAAGGGCCACATGCTGGTCCCTACCTTTTGGATGACAGGGGCCCTTATAGAAGCCTCTGGTTCTGAGAGCCCTCAAGGACCCATCTCTTCTCCTTAGTTCCCATGTCCCAGCCATCAGGGAGACGCACTGCTCAGCCATGAGGTGCATCCTGGGTGGCTTAAAATGACGGGACTGACCGCATCTGCAGGCCGGAACCTCCCAGCAATGAGTCCAGATAAATCTTTTCTGCAACTGCTGGTTGCCGCAGTGTCTTAGTCATAAAACCCCCAACATGAGCAGCATAATGGAGGAAAGGCTTATTTCGGCTCATGTTTTAAGAAGTTTCAGTCCTTGTGCTGTTGGCGGTGTGGTGGAAGGGACTAGTGGAAGACAGCTGCTCACAGGACAGTGGCCAAGTAGCAGGCGTGGGGGGGAGGTGCTGGGGGTGGCTAGCCCTTCCAGGTCCCTCTCTAGTGATGGGCTCTTCCTACCCAACCCCAGCTCCTAACAGTACATTTAACTACAGCACCCCACAATGCAGTTGCCCTTGCACCCTAGCTTTGAGTGCTTGAGGCTTTAGGGGACATCTAGATGTAAACTGCAGCATGCAGGATTGGTCAGTAAGTGAAGCTGGCTCACATCATCTCCTCCACATCCCTGAATGGCTCTGTGTTCCCGCACTATCTCCTCAGGACTGGATCAGTGTCCTGAAGGCCTGCCCTCCTCCCCTGCCACCTCTCAGAGACTTGCTTCTGTGTCTAGCATCCTGCAGGTGCAGCCTAAGGGTATCCCTTGAGGATAGGCCTGTTCACATGGCTCTGCCCCCCCCCAGATGTGCCAAGCCATGGGGACTCTAGTGCATGAAGCAGGCATGTCAACTAGGCTCTCCTTGCTTTAGGTCAGTTTTAGCTGTGGGGAAACTGCAATCTTGGGACAGGCTTCCAACGAGGTCGACCTCAGGCCCTGTGCAGATGTGGATGCAGCCCTGAACCCTTAGCACTCCATGGGTTTCTCCCATACTCTTTCACTCTGCTACCTCAACCTGCCCCCAGGGAAGAGCAGCCAACCACAACTGATCCTGAGCAGGAGCAGGAGTTCAGCTGGGTCACATGGTATGCAAGCCATTCCTTCACCCTGTCCTAGGACATGGTCCCTGCCCCCAAGGGATAGGCACTCAAGACACATCTTCCATGGGCTCTGCAGGTCTCTCATCCTGGAGGGTATAGAGGCAGGACCCAGAGGTGGGAGGCCAATAGAGAGAAGCATCTCGTCCTGGCCCAGGGTGACTCGGGGTTCTCAGGGGCCTCCCATGCCTCTTCTGAAGCGCTGAGACAGGCATGGACTGCTTTTTAGTCATAAAACCCAAAATTCACAATCCCAATTTAGTGAAAAATCTACCCAGCTATTTCTGTGTGTTTTTAAATGTTAGCTAACAGACGGAGATTTCGTTTTATTTATACACGCACAGCAGCTAGCAAAACTGTGACTGAGAAAGAGAAATAGACCTTATTCGGCTGGCGACAGAAGAGCAGCGAGGAAAGTCCCAGGGAGGGGAGTGCCCTGTGGGTCCTCTGTGTGAAGCCACGGGGTCACCATTAGTATCTCAACGCACAGTTGACCTCTTTCTGAGAGCAGCTGTTTGGAGAATTTAGTGATGCGGTGGTCACCATGCAGGTGAAGAGTAGCTATGCCGCACCCACCACCTTTCCTAGTAGTTTGTGTGAGTTAGGATGGCCAGTGTACACCTGCAAGACTCCTGTCCTAGGTAGTGACCGTGGAAGGACACAAGAGCCTTCTACATCAGACGAAGCCTCAGGGACCCAAGGGCAGGGTGTGCCAGCTGGATCCCGGGACAAGACAGGATTCAGAAGTGTCCAGCTCTGATGCAAAACAGTAGTTTTCCTAAAAAAAAAAAACAAAAAAAAAAACCAAAGAAACAAATGATGCAAAAAGTTACACTTGAGCCTTCACTTGTCAGAAGCGACTGATTTGTAGCAAAACATCAGGTGCCAGGATAGCTAGCTGCATGCGCGGGCTGAGAGCTTTTATCAGGAAGCAGCTGAGTGGACGGATCTATTCCCAGAAAACCTTTTTTGTGCCTTCCTAAGCTGAGTTATCCTTTCCGACGTGCTTGGGTGCCGTGGTCGTCATGTAGACATTCACAAAGAAATGCAAAAAGCTTTGAGAACTGGAAGACTGGATCTATTCACAGCCTCGTGCTGGCAGCACCAAAATACCCACAGCATTAACTTGATTAAGGAGGCGGAGCAGAAACAAAACAACCTAAACAGTGCATTTGACGCAGGAAGTCCCAGTTGGTCCAGCCTCTATTTAGATCTCTGTGACTGAGCTTCTGCGCTGAGGCTGCAGCTCGAGGGGCCACGCGACACCAGCCAGCAGCTGCGCCCGACCGTGCACACGCCACATTCGCGGAAACACGCCGCTCTCATTGTCTCCTAATCGCCGTGACATCACCCATCCCCACGAGCCGGCTGGAAGAAATAGCCAAGGGAAACTGAGAACTGTCTGTGCAGTCGTTAGAATTTGAGAGACTGGAAATCTCACCATGCCCGTCATAGAAGCTAAATGCTAGAATAACAAACATGGCTTAATAGCCTAAAACCTAAATCATCACTTTATTTTAATCTTTTCGATGTCTTGAAACTTCTCTGGAATAGATGGGTATGTCACGCACAGAAAGAAGGAACTTGAATTTTGTAAAATCAAGTGTAGAGAGAGACCAGCGGGTTTTGAGGAAGACGCACAGCCCTGGGGATCACTGAAGTGACTGGTTTGCCTTCAGGGTCGCAGCCATGTCTTTGCATAAGGAAACTTTTACTTATCAAAAGGACAAGCAGAATAAGAGCGCCTCTCGTGCTGCTCCTTTAGGGATACGGAGGTGTCCACCACACGCAAGTTAACACTTCCACCCACGCTGGCAATGGATTCCTGTTTGAAAGTTGCCACAGATTGCTCTTCTTTGCTCAGTCATCCCTTCCTCTGTGGAGAGGCTGAGCTCTGCAAAACTGTGCGCTGTTTACACTGGTGAATGATGGCGCAGACCAACACACCTGCCCCAACGCCCCTGGCCGCACTGCCTCCTCCATACCTGTCTGGCTGCCTGGCTTCTCAGGAAGAAATTAAGTTCTACGCAGAAGGTAGAAAAGCCAGGTCACAGTGCCCTAGCACTCTAGAGAGTGTCTGAGTGGGAGGCTGGAAAAGGCAGCAGGACCCCCCCCCATACACATTCACCCTGCTGCTAGGGATGTCAGCTCCCAGCCACCTCCCCTCGGTGTGTAACCAAGCAGAGGATGGAGCCTGTGGAAGGGCCCTTCCTGCCCTGTTGGGCTTCATGCCTTTCTAATTGCAGCCCTGGAATGCGTCTTTTGTTACCGACAGAGGGTCTTTTCCTCCAGGGTGGATGCAATTGGCAAAGCTGTTTTGTGCTAGAAAGCCAGCAGCATGAGCTCCAGGTGTGCAGCAGGAGGCCCCAGATTGGCCCAACTCTACTTGGGTCCCAGCACTTGAGACATGAGTTACATGTGCATTGGATTCATACAGTGGCAGCTAGGTAAAGCATTTTCTTTATCAACCCTACTTGTCATGGAACAAAACCTAAATGCTGTTTTCCCTTAGAAGGTGCCCATTTCCGTGCTTCTCCACGATCATGAGGTGCCTTTTGGAAGGATAGGCTGGCTTGCAACAACGTGGGAGGAATTGCTCAGAGCCGAGCCCCCCCAGCCTCCCACGTTACTTATTATTTTCAGACTCAGAAATTTGATCTATGTATTTAAAAATGCTTCCATATGTTTGGCAATATTAAGATTGACAAATGTTTAGGGAAAAGAAAAAAAAAAGCCCTAACTTCAAACTCAGTAGATCAACCTGAAGATGGTTACGATCTTTAGGATAATACAAATATTTAGGAAATTTTATTGTCCTCACAAGAAAATTATGGATGTAAAGCAAAGAGTCTGTGATGCACGAAAATGTTTAAAATATTTCTTTCAAGAGGTGTGACCTGCACTGATTAATGCTGGTGAGTAGATGTAAGAGCACAGGGGATGCGCAGGCTGCAGGAGAAGAGACAAAGGACGCCCTGTCTTCTGTCCTCCATGTGCTGGGTTTGGTCATTGGCAGGGTGTCCTCAAGAGGAAGACCTGAGCAAACTAAAAGTTGGCAACTCTTCTTAGGTCTGCCAGGAGTTGAGAGCAGAGACAAACCACTGTCCCCAAACTGGAGAGACAGAGGTACACAGGCGGTGGCCATTAAAGGGGCAGAAGCTACTAGCTGGGAGCCCTGCCAGGGTTTCAGGTCAGCTTGGGACTGCCCTGAGCAGCTGTGCTCCCAAAGTCCCCTCTTGCCAGTAGGTGCTTAGCCAAGCAGGGAGGATGGGGCCATCCGAGGCCCAAGGCCACCCACCTTTCCTGCTCACTCCAGCCCCTGGCTGGGCTGTCAGCACACTCCCAGAGTCCCCACGAAGATGGGACAGGTAGTGTGAAGGACACAGCGGGCACCAGCACCAGCCAGCTTGGCTCCTCAGGGTCAAGAGTGTGATGCTGTCCGGGATCTCATGTGGCTCCAAACCAATCTTAGGGTGTCATTTTCAAATGACAGGAGAGGGGAAGGAGTGGGGGAAGGGAAAGGCAGGGGAGGGGGAAAGGGGAGGAAGAAGGAAGAAGGGAAAGAGGGAGGGGGAGGGGAAAGGGAGGGGGAAAAAGGGGAACAGGAGGGGAGGAGGAGAGGGAGAATGAGAGAGAGAGAGAGAGAGAGAGAGAGAGAGAGAGAGAGAGAGAGAGAGAGAGACTAGCCATTGATTGAGGATTTCCCAAAATTAATGACAGATACCAAACCACAAGTCCAGTAAGCTCAGGAAACAGCAACCAAGATAATTCAAAACTAATTACCCACAACCATTCAAATTCAGCTTAACCAAACTAAGGACAAACAGAAAATCTTGAGAGGGTCCAAAGCACAAATTCCACTTGAAGCTAGAGAGGGACTTGGGTAAGAACTGCAGCAGACTTCTATGAAGAAGTCAGTCAGTAAGAGTGCAGTAAGGCATTGTGTTGAGAGGGAAATCCCACCTACCTAGAATTCTGCATCCAGTGAAACTGGCCTGTGAAGATGAAGGAGAAATACACGTTTTCTCAAGTAGATGAAAATTGGGTGGCCTTCATCTCCTGAGATCTGCTGTGTAAGAAATGTGGAAAGTTCTTCAGAAAGGAAGAATAACGCAGTACTGAATCCCAGGGTACAAAGTGATGAATCTGGGGGAAGCAAGACTGTTCTATATGGTGTTCTGCCTATGGCCAGGGGACACCTCGCCCTTGTTAAAACTCATAGAAGGTACACCAGCAAGAACCTCATGCGTCAACTACAGCCTTTTGTTAATAAGTCAAGGCTGAGTCCTAAGTGGCAGCCGTGTGCCACTCACGTGGATCCTGAACGCAGGGGACTGGGCAGAAGGCTGCACGGAGGTTTTTCTGCTCCATGCTGGGGCTTCTGTATACAAAAGTGCCCCAAAGACAGTCTACAAATCAAAAATAAACTCACTATTAATGCTTAATATCTTGACCATTTTTAAAGCTTTCATCTGATAACCTGAACAGCTACTTTTATTTATTTTTATTTATTTATTTATTTTTTTGTCTTTTTGAGACAGGGTCTCGCTATGCAGTTCAGGATGGCTTTAAGCTCACTTTGTAGCTCAGGCTGGTCTCGAACTCACAACAATCCTCCTGCGTCAGCCTCCCGAGTGCTGGGATTACAGGCATGCGCCACCACGCCCGGCTTATGAACAGCTACTTTTAAGATGACAGTATGCAATATAACAGCCATTGCTGAATTCCTATCACCTTGTTTCTTGAAATTCTATACCATTCCTAACGTATTTTCAAAATTTTGTGTTCTCTTTAAAATAATAATAAAAAGAAACTAATGAGGGCATCTCAGCTGTTCTCTGGTTTAATTCACATCAGATGCGTCCTCCCACCCTTTGTTCCCCGGACAGTTCGGGCATTGCCACTGTGCTCAACGCCTGCTGCTGCTCACCACCCCCCACGTGCTTCTGCCCCGTGAGCAGTGTACATGCACTTGTGTGTCCGAGGAAGGGTCTGGGTCTTGAGAACAGTAAACTGGGTCTCGATCAGAGAGAGGGTTCTTGAGAATAGAGATGGGGACAGTTGACTTTGTGTGGCAATGTGGAAGCCCTTCATCTTTCTCTGCTGTTCAGGGACCAGAAGAGGGGGGGCTCTGGTGGGCCATTTGGTGATTAATAGACTTTAGAAACTAAATTACAAATTTGGCCTCATCACTGTTGAGATGACAGATGGGACATCCTTGCTATCCACATTGAACTACTACAGACCTAACAAAAATTTATGAACTTCAAAAATTGCTTTTAACAACATTGAGCACGATTACACTCACAAAAGGACCCAAGCTGTTCCATTCACTGTTGGAGTCAAGGGCAATTAAGGATAAATACTCTCTTTTCTCAAGAATGACTGAGATCTGGGCTGTGACCTACAAGGTGGAGTGGCCCCAGGAAAGGTGGAGCATTTCCATGCTTGCAGCTGAGCACTTTCCAGGAATATGCCAGGAGCACCCTGGCCCACAGTGAGACACAGCCCATGTCCTCAGAGACTCCTGTCCAGGAGGAACATGAGTCCATGATCAGATTCAAGGGGTGATCAGGGCAGTGACCTCTGCTTCCAGACCCTGCTGCGGACAAGAGTGTGCTGCATATATCTATCTCCACATCTACCTCCTTTGTCCCTCAGAAACCTGTGTGGCACTTGGCGTGTCTGTGGGCTCAGCATGCTGAAGAGGACTTCCACCTTCTGCTCTGCATAGATGAGGAGACAAATGACAAAGAAAAACAGGCAACCAGCAATTCCTTGTCCCTGAGCAGGGCACAGGGCAAACAACTGGAAATCCTTATGGAAACCATCTCCTGTTCATCACAATAACCACTAAGGGGCTTCTCATGCCTCCCCTCTTTGTAACAAGGAAAGTGATTTAATTGTAATCTGAACATCAGATTCCAGATGAAAGTCATGCTTAATTTCTCATCCACCAACCTTGGAGAAATCGGCTCATGCAAAAGCCCTGTATTCAATCTCCTGCACAAGGAAAGAAAATACTCTCAAAATTATACAATCACATAAGACAGGAAAAACTGCTACAAAAAATTAAATGAAAAGCAATTATGTTGGACGAGGTGGTTAGAAGAATGTAGTGGTTATCATGATACAGGGCCAGGCCTATTCCCTCCCCATTCTCTGCCCCATGCCCTGAACATGGCCACTGGGCCCTGAGTCCTCAGAGTCCTTGCTGTTGTCGCCCAGGACAGCAGTGAGGCTGACCCGGAAGGCCCCTCTCACTGAACATCTTGGGGATGTGGGCTTCTGCGCAGATAAGGCCACACGGCTGACAGCATGAAGCCCTCGCAGCCCTGCGGTGCTTCCTGCTTTCCTCATGATGCCCACCCCGACTTGACCATGGAGATCTTCACTTCCTGGGACCCCTGCCTTGCTTCCAAGCATCCCGAGGCTGCTGCTGTTTGATACTTATCACAGCCCCCAGCAGAGAGACAGCACTTGAGGCTTGTACTTTGTAATACCAGGTGGCTCTGCAACCAGAACCAGAGGGATTCCTCCGAGCAGCTCCTTAATCTGCCGAGTTAGCATCCTCCACAGGGTGCTGGCCACAGGTCATCTCAGATGTCCCACAGGCATGGAAAATTGGAGGGTTCTTGAGAGAGTCAAGACCTTGAAACTGGATCCTGATTCTAATTGCACTGGAGAATTTCCAGTTTCCCTGCAAATACAGCATGTGGAATGTGGACCGGCTGCCATTCCTTAAGCAACACTGAGTTCAAACAGCAGATTTGGCATTGCTGTGTTTTGAAGGCATAGCATCAAGCTTTAAGGGTTGAAAGAAAGAGAGACTATCACAGAAACAATAGAGTATGCAAGTGGAGAGGAGAGAGAAAGACAGAGAGGTAGAGAGACAGAGATAGATAGAGACAGAGACAGATATGTAGAGAGACAGAGATAGAGAAGGACAAAGAGACGGAGAGGCAGAGAGAGAGGGACAGAGTAGAGGGGGGCAAAGAGAGACAGAGACAGATGGAGACAGAGACAGACAGAGACAGAAGCAGGACACACACACATACACAGAAGGAGAGAGAGAAAAAGAGAGAGAGAGGCTAACAGAGGTCAGTAGGTTCCTACTTCTCAGCCAAAGTGAGGTCATAGGAAAGGAAAATCATTTTGACTTTTTAGTCACTGAAACAAAAGAGAACTAGCTTCCCTTGGGCCCATAATTTGCCTAGAGATGTGAACATGGCTTGGAGAAACTAAGGCTGCAAATGTGTATAGAAGTCATGTGTGAGACACTGCCCCTAGATGCAGGCAGAAGGGGCTGAGCCCTAAGTCCTCACCTGCTCCCTGAGGGAGCGAGCTGGGGCTGCAGCCGATGAGGACCCTATGAAAATATTCCTGGCAACCACAACAACATGAAAGCATGACATTTATTTCTAGATTCACTTTCTCCTAATTTATATTTGTGAGTGTTCAGAGCACCTTTCATCCTATGTAGTAAGGAGCCACAGAGATTCAATTTCTAGAGCTGCTTGGGAGTTACTGAATATGACATATTAGTAGGAATTGCAGGAGACACAGTTCCCTGCAGAATGTCACACAGAGCCATGTTGCATTGCGACTTAGGCTATATCATGATTGCATGTGGGACAGCACAGCCTTCAGCAAAGCACCATCGTACCCAGCCAGTGACTATTTGGGTTAGAAATAACCTCCATCAGTGTTTCTTTCCAACAGACTATGCAATGGCTTTTCGAGTGGAGCAAACGCTGGGAGGAGATCCTGTGTTTTGGAATCCACTCTCAAATTAATTACTCCTGTGCTCAGTGGACGCCTTCCACAAGGACCCACACCATGAATGCAAACACCAGGAGAAGTGGCCTGCACAGTTCGGGGGCCCAGCTGCCCACACAGGAAACCAGCCAGGCACGGACATAATTGGGGCAGGCGCGCAGTCTAATCTCTGCATGAGGCCCAGCACAGCCTGACACTTCCAATTAGAGAGAAGCGGTTCTCAGTCCGTAACATTTGGGGTTACTTCATGGAAAACATGGCATTTTGACCCAATGTAATTGGGGAAGATTGAAAGGTGAAAAGGTGGAAAGATTAGAGCCCCAGGTTCTTGTGGATAGAATGATAATAGCAAAACTACAACTGGACTGCAGTGACTTTCCAAGCACTCTTTTCTGGCTCTTTAGAAGAACCTGAGGAGATGGATATTTTTGCAAACATTTAATGGGAAAAGTGAGCGTAGAAAGTTCTGAGTCTTCCAAGGACACTCAGTTACTGAAACACAACCTTTTGGTCCAAAAGGTGAGCTATTTGTTTTTCCACACAGGCCAATCACCATAGGAATAAAGGGTGAAAGCACAGTATTTGTTAAAAAAGGATGTATGAATATGGAATGAGTTGAAAAATAGAGAGTGGAAGTTCTGAGGAGAAAATATAAGCAATGTTTCGCAGCCACCAAGAGAGGGATGAATTTGTTCAAGGTGATTGTAGAGGTTCCTGGAGAGTCCCTGCATGCTGTTGGCCCCTGCCCCCTGTCCAGTACCTAGCATGGAGTGGACAGAATATTATAATCATGGTGTTGCTGAGTAGCTCAGTGGATGCTTTGATTTATGAGTAATAACCACAGATGTCATAGACATGGGAGAGGGCACTTCTGTTTCACAAAACCCTAAATGTGATTATAATTATGCTTCATCAAACATGCCAATATGCCAAAAGCACATGCTTGGACAATGACAAGTGAAGAAAGAGAGCTGGGAAAAAGAAAAGAAGGAAAGGGAAAAGAAGGAAAGAAAGGAAGGGAGGAAAGAAAGCAGAAAAGGAAGGAAAAAATGAGGAAGGAAAGAAAAAAATGGAGAGCTAAAAGGTGTCTTAGCTACTCTTCTCATTGCTGCCATGAAGTACTCACACTGGAAGTGAAGGGAGGAAAGGTTTTTTAGCTCACAGTCTGCAGCAATTTCTGTCCCTAAGAGGCTTGCTCCAAAGCAGGGCTGCCACTGCAGAGGATAAACACTTCATTGTGGCAGAAGACAGCAAAGCAAGCAAGGAAGGAACAAGACAATCCTCTTTTTGTCATTTAAATTATGTCCAGGCTTCAAGGATTAAGGTAGTGCCAATTAAGGAATGGATTTAGTCATCACCCACCCTCATTCCTGTCACTTTTAATTGTAGCAGTGCACCAGAAATCAATCACACACTCTCCATTCAGCCACTTCCTTTTTTATATATTTAGTACAGGGTCTACAGGGTCTCACTACATAGATCAGACTTGTAGTGATCCTCCTGTTTTCAGCTTCCCCAGAGCTGGGATTACAGGCATGTGCCACAGTGTCCTGACTCAATCGCTAGCTCAGCACACCCTGGGGGCAGGGCCAGTGCGGCTTGTGGGACCTGGGGTTGAACCCTGGTCCCTGCACTTGCCAAAGCAGGAACTTAGTCCGTTGAGCTATTTTGCTAGCCCTCAATCACTTCTGAAAAAGCCCCACCAACAACTGAGTGAGCCTTTGGGGAACATTTTGACACAAGCCATAGCTTGGCTTGGGGCAGGCGCGCCTTCCAACTGAAGGACAGGCAGTTCAGACCCAGTGCTGCCAAAGAATTCTGCCCCCACTTCCAATCAACTGATTTGTGTCTGGTGTCAGTGCAGAGAGCAGAGGACGATTTAGAAAACTGAAGAATAGGTAAGACTAAAGTTTGTGAATTTTAAAAAGATTTTGGTAATTCTATTCAAAAGCATTCTACTAGCCAGGAACCAGCTGAAGAGGATGAGGTCCCCCTCCCTTGGGGTGACACAGCTGGGACACTTGCTACCATACAGTGTGCAGTGTCACAGGCTACGCTGCTGGTGAAGTTTTGATGGAATCTTCCACAGCTCTAAGATTTTACTATTCAATGGTATTTATTTATTTCTTCTGGGGGGTATTCAATGGTACTGATGTGTACTTTTGTAGGACTGTTGGGTTTCCTTCAATTACATTCAGCTATTTTGTTAGTTTATTTAACAACAACTCAGTGGCTATCAGCCCTGAGTCATGTCCCTTGTCACTGCTGCAGCTGCCGCTGTGAGTCACAGGGACAGCGAGTGAGGATGGTCTTCTGTTTGCCCCGGGCTGCTCATGCAGAAGGCCATGTCACCTTGCAAAGGGGGGATGTTTCCTAATAATGTCTTGGCCGTGTGAAGGCAAGAAATGATTTTTTCCTTCCCTGATCCACAAATTGCTGCAGAACACAGCCACCATATCAGCTGGGTGTGGTGTCGTGCATCTGTCACCCCAGCACTCAGAAGACTGAGCGAGGAGGCTCGCCTGGGCTATTGGAAGAAGCAAACAAAGCCACTGGGAAGCGCACTCTCTTCAGCTAGACTGAAAGGTCTAGGGTTCAACAAAAAGGTACTACATTTACTGAAAAGACCAAATTTAAATTATTTGCCACTATATTTACACACACACACACACACACACACACACACACACACACACGTGGAGAGAGAGAGACAGAGAGCTTAATGGCTATCTGAGCAACTTCATGCAGTCTCCCATTTGTGTTCATTTTGGAGACCTCAGGCTTGGATCCAGCATCCTTGCTCCTCCTCAGAGTTGTCACACTGCTGGAGAGTGGGGAAGGCCCTATCGTCCCTGCGTCAGTGGTCGCTCCATGACACTAGCGCTGCGTGAGCCTCCTGCTGGCTCCTGCAGTGCACCACCTCCCATTATCCTGCAGCTTCAGCACTGAGTTGTCCCTCCCACCTTCCTGCTCTGGGTCGTCAGGCCTGCTCCTCACCAGGAGTCATTGCAGACAAGCACACATTGCTCTACAGGGGGGAAGACTTCCCTACCCAAAATAAAAAAAAAACTCCCACTGCAAAGGTCTACTCCTGGTGGTATGATGACAAGAGGATGTAAAGCCATGCACAACAAGGGCCAGCCATATAGCTCAGCAGATTAAAGTGCCTGCAAGCAGATGCAGGGGCTGGGGTTTGATCCTGGGCCTGCTGTGCCTACCTCCAGGGCACACCAAGATGTTAATTGAGACTGGGCCTGGTAGCACATGCCTGTATCCCAGCTCATGGGAGGCTGTAAATAGGCGGATCACTACAAGTCTGATCTAGTAGTGAGTCCCTGAGCACCCTATAGACCCTTCCCTAAAATAAAAAAAAAATTAAAAAATTTTAAAAAAAATTAAAAAAAAAAATGCACAATGAAACAAAAAACGTGTTTCTCATTTTGTTTTCTCCTTCCTTGAGCTGAACATTACCACAGATATCCCAACAGTTGCCTTTAACTTTTGCTATTTTTCTCCACACGCATTTCCTGTTGAAAATACAGTAAATGGAATATTTTGAAAGTATATAAGGAGGAGGAAGAAGAGGAAGAGGAAGGTGGGGAGGAATAAGTGTTGCTGGCTGGTGGTCCTCTGTCCTTTGCAAGTCAGGCTTGACATGAGTGAAGCATTCTGGCCTAGAGAACAGCCAGTGTAGAAAAGGAACAGGCTGTCACCTGCTTGGGCTTTTGTGCCTCATCTTTGGGCATGTGGTCCTCAGGCCTGGACTACAGACTGCCCTCAGATCTTGAGGAAGGGCTCACATCCTCCAACCAGGGGCCCTGAGCAGACGACTACTTCTCTAAGTCTTCAACTAAATGAAGAAAGTGTAAAATCACTTAATGATTGAGGGCCCAGGGCATGTGGATGTGCATGTTTTTGTAGGGTTTGGGCTCTTGATACAGCAGTGGGCTCTTAAGACCCACCTAAAATGAGAACTTTATCGTTTTGTCTCAAACACACATCTTAGAATCAGTTGGCTCAACAACCCAAACCCTCAAGTGCCTGTTGAATGCACCAGTCTGTGGTGATCCTGGGAATCAGTCACAATGAAGAGCAGAAAAGCTGAGGCTCAGTGAACCCATGATCTGGTGGGAAGGAAGGCTGGATACAGAAAACCACTCTAAGATAAAGGTGAGCCCAGAAGCTGCTGCCAGCCCAAGGGTAGGGAGCTGCTTTCCACCAGGTGGACCACAGGGTGTGCTGCAGAAAGTTCAGGATTTGGTCAAGGCCTTAATGCTGATGGATTTGGCAGGTGAAAAGGACAGACAGTGGTCTCAAAAGGAGCAAGGAGAATAAACTGCTAGGGCAGAAAAAGCACAAAACAACCTGTGTTTTAAGTTTTTCTATCTGTAATTTTTTCTTCACGTGTTGAAGGGCCACATGACAACAGATTTTAGTTCCAATGCTGGGATGGACCATGTTTTATGGTCTGTATCTAGATGTCCCTCCAAAGCCTCATGCAGTTATGGCGCAGACTTCTAGAGTTTGTGATTAACTCATGATCCACTGGGATTATGGGTGTGAGTGCTTCTGGGATTGTGGGTGTGAGTACTGCTGGGATTACAGGTGTGGGTCCTACCCACAGCCTGGGGCAGATAGTCTGGATATAACCTGAGAGAGACAGAATTGCTCTACATTACCACTGTTGCTCCTACTTCTCCTTTGCCCTTGCTCCTTGCTGCTGCCATGAACGGCTGCTCTCTGCCCTGTGCCGCTCTGCCTTGAAGCCAGCTGTGTATGGACTAAAACCTCCACTGACTATGAGTTAAATAAACCTTTCCTTCCTTCATTCTGGGTGTTGGGTATTTTGTCCCAGCAAAAAAAAGAATAATAATCAAGACACCATGTGACCATCTTTAGTCTGAGGACCTCTGTGGGGGGTGTATTTGAGTGGGCATCTTCCTGAGGTAGACCAGGTGCTGAGAGGGGAGAGTAGGGGAGGACTTGGGCATCTGCTTCCCCTGTGGGGAACCACTCAGACTGCTTTCAAAGCTCAGAGGCATCTGAGGACACCTGAGGATGTGACTTGCACACAGTGGGACACAAGTATGTGACAGTGATTGAGTACAGGCCAACACACATGCACCGGTTATAGTACTGTGTAAGAATGTAAATATGTGATAACGAGTATAAGACATACAAGGAAGACACAGGCGGCGCTCACTCTGTGCTCTGGTGCTCTGTTCTGCTCCACACTGCCTGCTGTTGTTACTCAGGTCTTGCACGTGTGAGTTCATTAACTTTAGGATTTCACCCTCAAAAATCTCCCTTGGGCCCCCTGAGCCAGCTGACAAGGATTAAATGTCATGGGCATCTTTGTCAAAATTTTTCATGATAATAAGATATTCTATGGGATTTTTGTAGTAAGTATATGTATTTGTGCACGCACACATGTACACACACCCACACAAGACACATGCACATGCAGGCACACTTACGTACACACTATTGTCATGAACACTCACACAAGCACACAGGCACATGCATACAACACATGCACATTACGCACATATACGTGAAGTCCTAGTGCACATCAAACCCATTTCCCCCTCTCCCCTGAACATGTAGTGGGTGACACAGCATGGTGATGAGCTCACTTGCCAAAATAGTGCCATCAGAGCAGCTGCTGCTCATCCTAAAGTGCAGGTCCCTTGACCTGCGCCAATGCACCTGGCTCTCCAGAGGGGTCAGCTCAGGGAGGACAGCCTGATGCTCTCTCTCTTCGCCTCGCTCTCCCTTCCCAGGAGTGTACCACCTACAGGGGAGTGACCTGCTCTGGCAATACCTGCAAAAGAGACCTAGGAAGTCCTCTGGCTATGCATCTGTCACATTGAGCCATTTCAGGACCATGGCTTCAGTTGACAGGCCTCCCTAATCTGAGACTCTGCCTCATGGAAGCGTTGAAACACCCATGCTGATTGGCTGGGCTTCCAGGAAGCACTGAAACACCCATGCTGATTGGCTGGGTTCCCAGGGAGGTAGAACTGGGCCACATGGCCAGAGGTCACCAACTTCACAGATGAAGAGTGGCTCTCAGAGGTGGAGTGGGGCTCCACTGTGTCAGGGCTTTGTGCACACACCATCACCAAGCACAGGAGTGGGGACCTGTCCCCCTCAGGGCTGCATTTGGTACCCAGATGTTCAGATAACTTTCTATTTACATGAAAAAAAAAATAGATGAAACCTCTCAAAGACATCCAGACTCGTTACAGAAAAAGCCGAGCTGTCTTCTTAGCCAGTTCATCACTAAAAGAGGCCACTTGCCCATAGAAGGACACAACCAAGTGCGGATTCCCCAGGGACTCAGCCCGGCCAGGGTCTCATCAGGCGCGTCCTCACCATGCCAAATTCTCCCTGGAACGAAGCTCCCAGCAGCTCATCCTATTGCTCATCATTTCTGAATAATTCAGCTTTAAGCTGAATGTTACTTGTCAAGTCTTTGCTCCTTTTGTGTCCTCACCCAAATCCACTGATAGTGCAATTTTGGAGCTGCATAAGAAAAACCACTGTAGGTGGGCCAGCAATCCACATCCACTGGGGAAACAGGACACTTGTGGTGAGAAACTGCTGCTCACTGGGATCATCCAGCCTGCCGCAGGCTGATTTTGATTCTTACAGAGAAGCCACACCCCAGTGGTCCCCTTGAAGCCAGCCTTGCTTCACCAAGCATTAGCTGATGGGAGGGCATGCACAGGCTGCTCTGTCTAGACTGCCAGAGGCAACACTAGCTTCTGCTCCGACTGTCGCCCATCATTAAACTCAACTACCTCGCCTCCTAAAACTCATTTGCTTGTGTTCTCACCATTAAAAATTAAAAAGTCAGTTTATGGAATTCTCTAAGAGTGGAAGCCAGGCATGGTGATACATGCCTGTAATCTCCATACACTGGGAGGCTGAAGCAGGAGGATCATAAGTTCAAGTCCAGCCTGGACAACTTAGTGAGACCCTGTGTCAAAATTTAAGATAGGGCTGGGGCTGTAGCTCAGTGCAAAGGCTTTGTGTTCAATTTTCAGTACTGCAAAAGAATGACAATTCTGAGGCTTTGTTTCAGAAAGCATCACCTTGCATACTTCTGCGTCCTCAGCAGTGTGTGACTCCAGGTTTCTCCTCCCTCCACTCCCACCCTGCAGCACAGACCTCTTCATGACTCTGTATGAATTTAGGAACTTGGGAAACCCCCCTGGAGCAAATCCTGAGTACTCATTACTGATGTTACTGACACTGATAGAGAGACCCCCCAGCCCATGAGCTGGGCTCAGAAGGCAAAGCAAACAGCAGAGGGCAAGTCCGCACTGTGCATGGCAGGAAAGCAAGGGCGGCCCCACAAGAGCCTCAGGGCTGGGGGACCATGGGCAGATAGGGAACGCTGACTGAGGAAGCTGACAGCCCAGCTCTGTGTTCTGAGGGTGGGAACTGGGAATTCACAGGCAGCTATGCAAAGTTCAGTCTGCAGCAGAAGAGGGTGGCACGGAGCACTTGGAAAACACATGACAGGAGCATGTGAGTGGAGAGAAGCCCAAGGGTACCCTCAATCCATCTGGAGACACACAGACAAAGCCAAGCAGAGCTAAGCATGGAGGGAGCTAAAGTGATGCCAGGCGGCCTTAGAGCATGCCAGTTGTTCTGAGGGTTGATGCTGTCAGCGAGTGGAGAAAGATGAAAGGATGTGGGTCCTGAGATGGTCCATGAGACCTTCCAGAGTGACTTGGGGTTGAGGTCGGAGTCTGCTGGCTGAAGAGTGACACCTTGTTTCCCACATGGCTCTTATGTGAAAAGAAGCAAGAGGCCTGGGCTGTGTCTGGAGGGGCAGTCAAAGGCTTTGCTTTCCTGCGGATTGTTCATGCATTGAGGAGAACTCATTGTTTAGGGCCAAAGTTAAAGCTTGGAAAACTGAACAGAATTTGTCTGAGCGATGACCCCAAACAGGTATCCCCAAAGGCCAAGAAAAGACAGCTGCTGTGTGGCCAGGCACCTTCAGAAAGAGGGGGATCTTCCTTTCCTTATTTTATTCCTCTCTCCCACACCCAGCCCTCGCAGCTACTCATGGGACTCCCTGGCTGGGCTCCCTCTCTGGCTGAGCATGCAGGACTGGGGTGTCTAATCACCGCCATCTCTGTGGAACATACTTGCCCGCACTGGCCTGCAGGAGAGCTCATGCTCCACTCACTTAGCCGATTTTTAAGCTGACCCCATTTCTTTTATCTCCTTCATGATCGCTGCACTAGGGCTTCCTGAGACTCAGAAGTGAAGAGTCAGCATTTTAGACTCCAGGAAGATAACAACTGCCCTGCTCAGAGAAAAGAGAGGAGAGAGCCAGGAGGGGAAGGAGAAGGAGGGGTGGATGGAGAGGTCCCCAAGCAGGGTTCTTGCAAAGCTCTGTGGTTCATAACCTCCTAGAAAGTGTGACTTTGGGGCTGCTAGGTGGACAGTGCTGTGCTAAGGAGTGAAGGAGCCAGAGGGGTACAAGGGGTAGCATATCTGGGGTGAGGGTGTCTAAACCCCCCAGTTGCTGTGCTGGAGTCACCAAGTGAGCAAGGGCCCTGGGGGAAAGATCCGACCCAGGCATCCAGCCCTTCCCAGCACCAGCCTTGACCTTTCCTGGACTCCTTTCTCTCTCAGGTAGGTGCCGGGATAGTCTCTGAGTTTCCTCTGATACCCTGACTTGGCCTTCTCTGAGCCCATGTGTCCTCTTCTCTCTGTAAAAGCCATTTGTCAACAAGGAGCAGGCTGTCACTCCCACGTGTCCCTTCTCCACCATTCCAGGCTGACTCACTAGAGAAGCAGGTTTTCCCTTTTTCATATAGACTCCTTTTGCCCCATTTCCACCTGGAAGTGTGGCCTCTGAAGACCTCCTGGGGAGTCTCACATCCTCAGCCTGGGCCACCTGCCATGCCAATTATGTGGATTGGGACTTGCGGCACAGGTGAGCTGCCCTGACCCTTGACCCCCTAGGTGCAAGCTTCCCACCAGCAGTCGCAGGTCTGCGGGGACCTCGTTAAACCCATGGCCTGCAGTGCAGCCCGGGCCTCTCAGACATGAATGTGCATCTTAGCAGGAAGCTGTGTGCACTCAGGTACAGAGTGTGAAAGGCTCTTCCCTAGAAGCTATTGAGCCCAGGGCACCAGGCATCATGGTTGTCCCCCACAACAGCAGGTCTAGGCCTTGAGTGTGCCCCAGAGTACCATGAATGTTTCCAGGCCCTGCCAAAGGTGTGCTGCACACAGATGCATGAGGCCCAGCTTCTACCTGGGCTATGTTCTTCTGGGCCCTGCTTGGTGACTGCCTTGATCCCAGGGTCCCCAGGAGGAGTATGGCTTGTCCCACGTCCCCACCTTCTCTGTCTGGCTCCCAGTTTATTCCTCATCACCCTCCTCACTGCAGGGTCTCACTGCTGCGTTGTTCCTTTGGTGATATCTGACTGTGAAAAATACTCAGCCTGTTTCCTTGCCTGTCATCTGAGCATACACCACATAGCCTGTGAAATTGTTGCTTCCATTTCCTATAGAGTCTCCTAGGTCTCTACATGCATCCATAGCTATTCTTGTTTTTCTGAACATCATTCCATGCAATAGCTGTGCTATGGTTGATCTAGCCATTCTCCCTTTGAAGGACATCAGGTTGTTTCCAGGTTGGAGCTATTAAGAATAACTGTACTACTAGCATTCGCCCGTGCACTCATTGTTACGTGAGCATTTCAATTTCTCTGAGATTAATGTCCAAGAATGCAATTACTGGCTCCCATGGTTCTTGCTCACTTAGTTTTCTAAGAAACTATCAAACAATCTACCTTCCCCTTAGCAATGTATGATCAATCCAGCCTCTCTGCTTTCTGCCTTCAGCACAAAAGTTGTCATGGTTTCTTGTTTGTAGCATCCTAGTAGCTGTGCAGTGAGATCACATTCTAGTTTTAACTTACGTTAACCTAATGCCTGCTGGATTGTATACTGTTTCATGTGCTACTTACCTCTAGTCCACTGCTTAGTTAGTGAAATTTCTGTCCACATCTCTTCTCCACTTTTCTAATTAGATCATTTGATATTTCTCTGTTGAGTCTTAAGACTCATTTGGATATCATAGGCTTAGTTACATGTGTAGTTTGCAAATTTTACTTCCAGTCCATAACCTTTGTATTAATTTCCTTTACAGGGTTTTTGCACACTTAAATGTTTTAGTTTTGATGAAGTCCAATTTTATGGGTTGTATTTTTAGGATCATATCTGGGAACTCTTTGCTTGCCTTTAGATATTAAAGGTTTTCTCTTACTTGCTTCTAAAAGTTAATTTTACCATTGCATATAATAAGCTTATGATTCAGTTTGAATTAAGTTTTAGAAAATGTGAGATGGGTTTGTTTTGTTGTTGTTCTTACAATACTGGTTGTTGAAAAGGTCACATTTCTTTAAGTGATCATTGACATATGTACATCTTTGTGTGTACATCAAAGAGCAGTTAAAATTTTTATACTATCTCACTGAATATGTCAATGAATGTGTCACTTCTGTTCTTTTCTGACATCTTCTATCTTTTCTTCACTTGTTTTCAGAGCAGGATGTATTTCTCATTTGTGTTATAGTTTTGATGCTTTTTCTTATAATGAATGATTGTTATTGTACTTTGAGCATCTGATACATTCCAGTAGAAGACACTGGACCCTATTTATCTTCTCTTTGTAATGACAGATGATGAAACCTGGTGCGTGCTCTTTCAGCTGCATCTTATCTGTAGCATCAAACGCCAACATCAAGTCCCTCCTGCGGGCCCCAGGATAGCGTCTGGCTTCCTAACTTCCTGCTTAATGGATTTCGCTGTACAAATTGGACTTTTTGGGTTTTATTGCCCCCTAAGGGGATTACTGCTGGATGATGTTCATTTATTCTTTTTCTCGTTCTTTATCTATTATTTACACTAGGAAATATTCCTGTTTTTCTTTCGGAATATTCTCAGTTATTCCTGGCAGTAATGGGAGAATTTTGGTAAGTTTTATAAATTACCTTTTAATGTCCATTTCCGGGCTCCTGTGTTGCAGGACTTTACCCTGAATCTACTGTAAGCAGCGATTCATCGCCTACAGTAATTAAGGCAACAGTGGTGTTACAGGATCTGGCCATTTATTTCCTCTGAGAACCCTGGGCCTGGGGCATGGTGCTAGAACCCAACTATGGTGGCTGCAGCCTACACAGCAGCCCCCAAGCCTGCTGCAGGCCACCTTGGGGATACCTGAGTGCACTATGAGACCTCCATGATGGGTGGCGGGGTTCAGACCTATGACACAGCTGACCTTGACCCTTGAGTCAGTCTAATTCATAAGAAGGAAAGAGTCCCTCAGGCAGACCAGCAGAAACCTTTTCTTGGACAGAGAAACCCACAGGCAAAAATTATCAGAGGAGATCTGTTCTGGCACTGCTTAGCCAAATGAAAGACCTACTAAGGAGATTGTGCAGGATAGCGAGCACAAGGTCAGATAGTCTCCACCTCCAGACCAGGTGCCTTGTACAGAGGATGCTCTGACCTTAGCGCCTAGAGAGAAACACCCATCGATAGCTCATCATGCACTGTACTGAGAGGACTCGTGCTCCTCATAGACTGTCTCCATGGCCCTTGCCAGGTGATCACGATCCCAGGCCCAGAAACATGGCACAGCGAGATCATCGCACAGGACAGCTTAGGGGCAGAGGGCACCTGCTCCCGCAGCTCCACTGGTGTGGAGTCCCACAGCCACAGCCATCCAACAGGTGAGTTGGATGGAGGTTCTTGCAAAGGCCTCTGGGAGAATATAGGCTGAAAGATAGTCAAGAAAAGGGGATAGCCGGGCGTGGTGGCACAGGCCTGTAATCCCAGCACTCGGGAGGCTGAGGCAGGAGGATTGTTGTTGAGTTCAAGACCAGCCTGAGCTACAAAGTGAGCTTAAGGCCAGCCTGAACTGCATAGTGAGACCCTGTCTCAAAAAGACAAAAAAAAAAAAAAAAAAAAGAAAGAAAAGGGTAGAGGGACCGGCTTTCCCCTAAGGATTTCAGGCTGCTTCCAAAACATGACTGGGAGTGAGAAAGACTCAGTGGGCTCCTCTCCACCACCAACTGCCTGTCTCTGCACTAGAGGAGCAAATGGACAGGAGCTCTCACCTGTGTGCATTTGAGCTTTGATTCTGGTGACATAGACTAGAACTGAGGTACTTTTTCAGGGTGAGTGAGAGGAGGGCATGCATTGAGAGAGCCCAGTAAGCAGGACATTCTGGGCATTAGTAGCTCTGAATCGCTTGTCGTGTAATCTCTAAAATGCTAAAGTACTGCCCTTAATGTTAAACTTGAACTCTTGTTGGTGATGTGAGTTAAGGATCAAATAACCTGAAAAATAAATGAATGCCAGTGTCAGGAGAAGACATTACATGACTGTAACACAGACATAGTGTGGTGGGACACAACCACACAGGAGGGATTCCAAAGCCATGTGGAATTGTGCAAGTTGATCCGAGGAGCAAACACAGGCTGAGAATCCTTGGAATGAGAGCCGAAAGTAACCTCAGGCATCAAAGGCCTAGAGTCTAGGGATCACCAGGGAAAGCCCTGGGTGGCCAGGCAACTCCCAAAGCCTTGCCTACAGCAGCCCAAAGATTTCAAAGTATCTCTTGTGGTGCTTTTGCACAGCTGGTGAACCCTGAGGTCCAGGGAGAGTGGAGAAGTGAGGTGCTTACGAGGACAGGGTGGACACAGAAGGCCATCAGCAGTGACCAACACCACTGCTCAGGGCATCTCCATAATCAGATGTGTGCAGCATTCCAACAAAAAGTCCCAAATAAAAACACTGTGTGTCCAGGGCTCTACATTCACAATATTTCATAATCAAGAGTACTTAGAGATAACATATTCAGACTTCAGCATTTTAGTGGCCCAAACTATACTTACCAGAAGTTAAAGGACTTATTTAAGACCAACAGGGACATAGGCATAAATTTCAGAATCTAGCACAGTGATTTTCTGAGTCTCCTTGGGCATCCTGTCACTCAGCATTTCCCACCCACAGTCCTGAAACTCACTCCGTGTGGGAGGGGAGCACAGCAGCTTTCCTGTGTGTGTGTGAGACTTCACAGTAAATTACTGGGTGTTTGTGGATTTCACCTGCCTGGGAGAGACGCTGGATTGTCTTTTAAAGGTTCAATAGTGGGCCAGCCAAATAGCTCAGCAGACTAAAGACCCTGCTCAGGCAGGAGCAGGGTCCAAGATTTGATCCCCGACAAGCAGTGAGGGCCCCGCCTCTGCACACACTGAGATGGGATTGAGAACGGACGTGGTGGCACGTGCCTGTAATCCCAGCACTTGAGGGGCTGAAAACAGGAGGATCATTACAAGTCTGATCTGTGTTGTGAGACCCTGTATTAAACACATTTAAAAAAATAAATAAATACAAAGTTTGAATGGTAACTTTATTGGAGGTAAATGAAAAAGAAGGGATCATGTTAATAAGAGAGAAATAGATGAGGAAAGGTTTAATTTTGTTGCAATCCTGTTTCATGTTCCACCAGGACCTGTGGTCCAGCCAAGGGAGAAGAACCAGAGCTGAGCCACTTGGCAGATTGGATGCCAGGGGACCCTCCATGTGCCACATCCCATGAACAGCTGCACAGCTGGGCCTTCATGCAATTTACATGAAGACATAACTCCACACAGCTTTCTGGGCTTAAATGGGTTATTTACAAGCAAACTGCTGTGACCCTTTCTCTGAGACCATAAACTGGGGAGTTCTCATGGCTCCCCAAAGCCTTAGGAGCGGCTGGGACACGTTGTAAGGAACATGCCTGCACCTGAGCTCTTGAGCTATTTTTTTTTTTAAATCACTTGTTCATGTCATAGTCAAATCCCTTTCTCCCATGAAATGAGAAACAAAAGTGCACATTCCATTAAACATTAAAGAAAATGCATGAAACCATTAGGAAAAATAAAAACCTGTGAATTCCAGACCCTAACAGCATGTGTTCTGTGGTCCAGGATTAAGGACTTTCTTCCCTCCACGGTGACACTAGGCTCATGAGCACTCACACTAATTCCATCGGAGCTTGTAACAGAAAAGAAAGGGGAGCCTGACAGTAAATCCTAATAACCTTCACAGCTTCTGTGAGAGATTTGTTGGTCTACATTTCCTTCCTGGTTATTACAACTTTGGACTCTCCACTGATATTTCCCGCATCTTCATTTCTGTGAAGATTTGCAGCCACTGAGCTAAGCAGGGCAAGGAGACACCCATGGCAGCTCTCCCCCAGTGACACACACACAGGACTCCAGGTGTTGGCATCAGCGGATTCTCCTCCTCTTCTAAGTCCTGGGCTTCTTGGTCTTAGAAATACCATCAGTCTCAGCTGCAAACTAGATGCCCCGGGGGCTTGCCGGGCCAGGGCTGGGATCCTGTTTCTGTCCCTTTCTCTGGACAGCAGTGGTCCATTTGTGCTTGGTGTGCTGGGCAAAGCTGCTCCTGTGAGCTCCAGGTCCAACAACCACTTGGGTTTTTAACCACTGAGGCAAAGCTCTTGCCTCCTCTGTTTTCTGGCTCCATTGCAGGATTTCTAGCAATCTACCATTTTTTCAGGCCGGTTTATTCATAAAGACAACAGAGAATTCATGCATGCAAAGGATAAAGTGAAAGTGGGTTTTGAATTTCCTGTGAAAATGAAGGCAATTCTACCCCATTGTAAAGCAAGCTGGTCTCTGCAGCTGGACAACCTGGGCGCCGGGGCACAGGTGCTCCCACCTTGGGGTGTTCTGTGTGGAAATCAGGAGCAGAAACAAACACAGCTTTCAGAGCCTAGGCTTACTACACATGGGCTGGCTGTAGCTGATGTTCCCTGTGGGGTCCTTCTTGGAGTTTGAGGGAGAGGAGAGATATATAAAAATGACCTCTTCATTGAAGAGAACAGGTGGGAACCTGGACATCTCGGAGCAGGGTCGGTAGGCTTCTTGGATCATGGGTGGGAATGAAGCCTGGGGTTCAATCTGCAGCTGATTTTGCACATTTTAGCTATTCACACATTCAGTCATTGAATAATTTTACTGAATGCCAGATGCATGCCAAGCACTGCCGAGGTGCCAGTGGAAAAGATGAACAGTGCTGTGGGGGAAGCAGACATCAACTGGGTGTGGCTTGACAGGCACCACAGCCATGTGACCAAGTCTGTCCTCACCAAAGCAGCCTCGGCCACATGGAAGATGCTGATGGATGTGCAGACAAACCCAATGGCAAACTCCCGAGGCAGTCTGGAGGATCTCCTCTCAGTCACATGGAAACTCTGCATCTGATCAAAGCAGAAGTGCTGGAGCCAGGGATTTAGCTCAGTGGCACTGTGCCTGCCTGAAAAGCATGAGGCTGCAAGTTGGATTCCCAATATCAAAGGGGGATAAAAATGTAGAGAGCCTGAGGCAGAAGGATCCCAGGTTCAAGCCCAACCTAGGTAACTTACCAAGACCCTGGCTAAAATAAGAAGTAAAAGAATTGGGAAAGTAGTTCAATACAAAAGCCCTTCGTTAAATTCAAAATACCCTCATCCCCCCCAAAAAAGAGTAGCATCATCCTGGGAAGAACCCTCAGTTGCTGTCTCCTTGCTGTGTGAAAGCTGGAATGCCACAGGAGGTCCCTTAGTAGGTCCTTAACAATCTGCCTGCACTTGAGCCAGGCTGGGTCTTTGCTGGCCGCAGCACCGCCCTCCTCTTTAAGAGTCACCCTGGCCCACAAGAGCAGATCTCTTAAGTACAGAAGCCTGGAATCCTTGATTTCCCCTTCAGCAAAGCCCCGTAGCCTGCAACCCAGGAAGGTAGACAGCCAGCTGCTGGCAGTGAGCTTCTGAAAGGGAAAATGGCCCACAGCTGTGTTGCAAGTGCTACCTCTACAGTGACACATGGGGACATTGCCACAAGTGTCAGTAACATGAACAGATCAATAGGTGAATTTAAAGTGGCATGTGGTTACACCACATCAAAGCTCTTTGTGTAAAGTTTATCCCCAAGAAGATGCATTTTGTTCTGCATATAATGAAAAGCTTTGACTTTCAGCTGTGAATGATTAGAAAAAAATAAAGACCTACAGGTTACACCAGCAAGAAGCCACCCCATAACATCACCAGGAAATCTAGCAGGAGCCAGTCACCTTCCTCCTACAATCCACATCTCTAAGCTGAACCCTGACTTTTTACTTGAAAATCTAGATAAACATCAAGAAAAATGTTTTCTCACTCATGTAAAGCTACAGTATCCTAATACCACTTTTACCTCTCCTGCATTTCAATAATGTATCAAAGGCGGTGGAGGTGACCGCACATTAGCGCTGCCTCAGGAGTGATAATTAAGAGTGAAACTCGGGCGCATGGGAGGTGAAGGCACAGCCCACTCCGTAGGTTGCTCAGAACAGTACAAGGCTAACAGGAGATGGACAGCCCGGGATCTGAGCTCTGCTGGATCCTCTTTGTAGAAAGTCTGTAATGGTAATTGAATCCTGAGAGGACAAGAAGGATGTATTTCTTCTTGCTGTTTCCCAACACAGCCCTTTCCTTCCCTGTGGTCCGGCTTACCAGCTAGCATCCAGCAGAGCTTTCCTGTAACCCCGGTGGGACACACCCACCTTACAGTCAGTGAGGTCACTTCCTGGAGGAGGAGTGAGGCTCGTGGCCGCCTAGCCCTGACCCCTGGGAGGAGGAGAGTAGGCCCTGCCCCCTCGTGTCAGCTCCTCTCTTCCCCACAGGGTGATGCTCACCTAGGGTGTATCAGGTGACAGAGTGCTGGTTCTCCAGCTTTGCAAATGACTGGACCACTATTGGAGGGTTTTTCTTTTTTTCTCTTCTATCTACACTGACCAACTTGCACAAGGGCCTGGTGCCAACTTTTGCTATCCTCATTGCCATGACCCCCATCCCCACAGCACTTCCATCTCTACTCCACCCACTTCTCTGTCTTCATCAAGCTGTCTCTGTCTCTACCTCCACTTTGATCTTTTGGAGTCCACCACTCTCTTCTTATCCTGAGATGGCCCCAGATGTCCAAGATGACATTCGGTTTCAGGTAAAAGTGTATGCAAAGCCCTTACAGTTCCTTGGCCATGTCCTGATTATCACAGATTCAAGCTCAATTTTTAATATCATTTTTTATTTTCTTTTGGCTTTGTACATATCTTAGACATTTTATGAAGAACAGACGTCAGAAATGTTAATTAGAGTTCCATCCAAAGTGAAAAATAAAAAATAAAAAAAACAAAGTGAAAATTCACTGAGAAAATCAAGTCAACAAAATAAATAATTTCTCTTGGCTCTCGGTCTCCAAGGTGTCAGTCCATGGTCTCTTGGCCCCATGGCTTTTGGGTCTGTGGCAAGGTGGCACAACATGAAGTGATACCCCCTGTTCCCTCATGGCCCCACCATTACCACCACCACCACAGCCCCACAGTGCCCCAGGCTCACGACCACATGGCCTTTGGAATGCACATGTGTTTTAACTCAGGGCTATGATGAATGTCCTTGCTCCTCTACCACCTCTTGTAGACATGTAACTCTGGCTCTCGGTCCCAGTCTGGGACTAGCTTTACTGGCCATGGGTAAGTGCCTGTTAACTTTAAGACATTGTCCAACTCTTCCCCAGAGCCACACCATTCACCGGTCCTCCTGATGGTGGCTCGGCTTTGTCTGCCCTACCCTGCCAAGGAAGAGGGTCTCATAGGGTTCATTTTAGTGATTTATCAGTGAGACTCGGTGAATCTTTCCAGGTCACGCAGGAGGTGTGGTGGCTTTCTGTGTGCCCTGCGTTGCTCCTTCCTGTGGCCCTCACACTAGAGGAAATGGGGTTCTATGTACAGAGGGTTATTAATTCAGAGGCTCTGAGCAGCAAGGAGCTGATGCTGGAACCACTACAAACAGTTATTCATAACCTGCTGCGGACAGTCAATATGACAAGGAAATACAAGTGCATTTAGTGGTGAAGAGAGTCCTTGGTGGAGGCTCTGAGGCTCCTTTGTGTCGCCACCTGTTCTGGTCATCAAGACAGGAGGCAGCTTTCTGGGCACGATGCTCCTGCCTCTGCCTCCCTTTGGGGATAGGGACAGGGATAGAGAGGGGAATGAGTGGGGAGGCCACTGGCCAGCTGCTCCTCCCACACACCTCAGACTCCTGTTCCCACGCTCAAGTCAACCCATTCCACCTCCCATCTTGCCTGAGCTTTAGTGCTACTGTACAGTCACTTTTTCAAGTTTTCCACAAGTGACAGTCATGTGACTGAATTGATTTTAAAAAGAAACGCTGCTTTTAGTTGCTTTTTAGTTTAATTTTTACTTTTAGAATTCTAATATCATGGCTTTTATTTTAGCTGGATTGTAAAATTTGAAATGTATGAGAGAAGGGAGAAATATAGACAATGAAACTGCACAAGAAAATCCCACTGCAATGCAAATCAGTCTTTTGGCCATCTCTGTCCTATAAGATTGCTGGAAGAAGCAATGTGGTCAGAGTGAGAGAAACCTGGACAGTTCTCTTCTCTCTGGGGATCTGTGCTGTATATCAGCAGACTCTGATCCCCCTAATAAATAAGTTGCAGCTATGGCCCCTCTGGAACTCACTGTTGGTAGACATAACTTCAGACCTACTGACCAGGTTTGTTCCATATTTATTGCATGCATATTACGTGGGTTGTACACTTGCTGTAAATCTTAGCCCTAAGATATTAGCATAATGAGATTGCCTTGCCTTGGGATAAGTCCAACAACTGCAGCGTGCTTAGCTAAAGCCCAGAGGCTTGCTTTAGTCCCAGGATGTTGCTCTGTAAGAGTTCTACACCCGCAGCCACAGGCCCTGACATAGGAAGCAGTCCATTTGGTGGAGGCAGAAGTGCGTGGTGGCTAATGCGTTCTGTCAGCAGAGTACAAAGCGCAGCAATCTGAGCCTCTCCTCCTGTCTTCCAGGAAGAGAGTGCACGTGGACCTTGTACAGTGGAAGGGAAGTGGCGTGAGCCTTTTATTAACTCAGTTTAACAATGAAAATGGATTGTTGTCGATTGCACGATGTAATGAAGAATTCATATTCAGTGCAATAAACCTGCTCCCTGCTGTGAGGAGATTTATGGCCATGAGACAGTTTTTAATTAGACTGCACACAGAGCAGCCCCAGCTCCCTGCCCAGCTCTATCCTCCTGCATCTCTGCACAGAGCAGGTGCCAAGTGCAGGTGTGATCCTGGGAGCCTGCACTTGGGAAACACAGAGTCCTGGAACCTAGGCCCAGGGTGGGATCTCTCTCTGCATTTGCATCTAAAGAATGGCTTTTCTTCTGGATCATCATGGATTTTATCCAAAGCTAAATTATATTTAAAAATTTATATCCACCAATAAACCAAACTTCTTGCTTTGAAAATAATGAGCATCAACCAGAGAACAATGATATTTTAATGGAGGCAAAATAAATATGAACTCATATAAACGTTTTCCATATGTATTCCTTTTTTGTTTGTGGTTTGTCATTCGATTGTCTGTTTTTCTGTACTAGGGATTAAACCCAAGGCCTTCACTCATCTGCATCCTCTTTTTGTTTCTTCCCATGAGACAGAGTCTCACAAAGTTGCTCAGGCTAGGCTGGAGCTCACTATCCTCCTGCCTCAGCCTCCCAGAGTGCTGGGATTGTAGGCAAGCATCACTGTGCCCAGATACAAGTTGGACTTCTCTTCAGTGTCTCAGCTTCCTCTGACAGGTGTCTCTGACCTGCCCCTAAAATAAATAGTGAACGGTATGTAATGACCCATGTCTTGGGCCAAGCTCACTCATCCAAAGTCTACCCTACTCATTCCTGGGACAGCGTGCTGTCCAGGTACAGGTCCCAATGGCCGAAGTCTGGTGTTGTGTGAGGGTGGAAGCCCAAGGGCATTTCCTTGGCCAGGCTGACTTCACCAAAGGGAAAAAACAGCCACAGCTCTGGGTGGTGCGGACGGTGAGCAGGCAATGTGCTGTGGGCCACATAGGCAATGGAGGCCAACGAGGAAGCCGAACACAAGCTGGCCTGGGCGCAAAGAGCAGGATGGCTCCACATCAGCCCTTCTGACAGGTGCACGTGGCTCCAGAAGAAGCCCAGGAACTGACATTCTCATGGCCACAGAGGGAGTAATAAGGGTAGGTTACAAATGTACACAAGAGGGGTCATGGGGCCCATGCAGGTTCCACTGGGGAGTTCACGTGCTTTACCAGAAAGTAGGAGAAGAGTGGCTCCAGAGATGTCTGCTGCCTCTCCTGGCCAAGTCCTTCTCCATAGGATCTGCAACTCCATATGGGAAACCACCCGAGATATCCTACCAAGCACTGTGGCTCCTTTCAGTGCTGCTGGGTGCCCCGAGACTCTCTTCTGTCCCCTTACCTCAGAGACCAGTGTGTCTGAGGAAGTCTGCTGCAGGGCCCACCTGTGCGTACTCAGTGTTGGGTGGTGTCCCAGGACCCACTGGCTGAATGACAGCAACAACTTCCCCAAGCTGTGATCTCCAAAAATCCCTCTAGCCCTGAGGATGGGCCCTGTGTAACACAGCTCAGGCATGCATGTGCAAACCCATGCATGCAGGTTTGTGGGGCTTGTCATGGTTTAAAAATGAGATGGAATACAGCGTGACAAGTTCTATAGGGAAAGGCAGCAACTCCTGTGGAGAGCCCATGGGGACCAGCTGACTCATCAAACCCCTCATTTCCCCAGGCCTCAGTTTCCTGACTTACAAAACTGGCATGAAACAAGCTCAGCCATGAGGACTGTGGAAAGTCACTCAGTGTGAAGAGTGCAGCTAAACTTCAGGGCTTTCCTTTTTCTCTTTTGAATCCTGAATCTGGCCCAGACTGTGAGGAGAGCTCTCTCACCTGGCTGACTTCTGTCTTCCTCCCATGCATGGTGGGAGTTCAGTGAAATACCCCACATGCACACCTAGGGAGTCCATAGAAGCAGATGCAGCAAACACTCCATGAAATATGCTGGGCAGACAGAAGAGCTGAGCCATGATAGGGGAAACGCAATGTCTTAGAAGGTGAGAGCCCATGTCACCCCAGAGTAATGCAGGAGTCTGTGTCTATAAAAGGAGCTAATATCAGACCATTTAGAAGAAATTATGGATATTTTATTTACTGAAAGAGCATATACAAAAATAGACACAATGCTTATAATTAGTGCTAAGTAACAAGAGTTTGCTAATTACCGATATGAAACATTAAGCGCTTGAAAGAATAACAGGAAGGAAATGATACAGCAGACGTCGCAAAAATGTCTGAAGAGACCTGTTAGTGACTCGCGTTTCCCGTAGAAATGGATTCCTGACTAAGGCTGGCTGTAAGGGGTGCAGATTGCTGTGCAGAGCTGGGGCCAGGAAATGAGGAAGTGCCAGGTTCTTGTGCACACTGAGCATCAGCGTTTCAACAAGACTTTCTCTGAAATAGAGAATCTACTGGAATCTCTATGACACCAGGAAAAGGCAGTTGACATCTGTGTGTGTGTGTGTGTGTGTGTGTGTGTGTGTGTGTGTGTGTTTTGGGACCAGCTATCACCATGTGGTTCAGGCTGATCTTGAACTTACTATGCAGCCCAGGCTGTCCCTGAACACATGGCAGTCCTCCTACCTCAGCCTCCCAAGTGCAGCAATTACAAGTGTGTGCCCCATGCCTACCTTGACAGTCAACTTACCTACAGTAAAATGGGACTAACCATTAAAGTAGTAAAGCATATGAAATTAATACAGCAAAACTTAAAAGTTGTTTTTAGTTTATTCATGTGTTATAGAATGTTTGTTCATCCAGTCAAATGTACTACTTTGTCAGATTACATCACATAGTGGATACTGATTTTAATTTAGTATCTCTATCCTCTTGAGAGAGGACTAATCTCACCTTCAAAGAATGGAAAGCCAACTGTGGTATCTCAAACGTGTAAAGATTCTCCTCAAACTGACGCAGAGTCTCAAGGAGTGCATGGAGTTGGGGACATTCTTTGCTCTCCTGGTGGTGGGACAAGTCCCACAGCATCTCTCCCATGAGCTCATGTGCCGGTCAGGGGACAGGATCCCTATTCCTCAGCCCCTGCTTCCTCATTACCTAGGGAGCCAAAGTGCCACTGCTCCTGCTCTGTGGAGGTCTACTGGGGTCAGAAGAATCAGGAAAAGGGAAGAGGACCCTGAAGAGGAGGGCAAGGTGCTGTATCTCCTGCTGTCCATCTGCTCAGTTAATGAAAATCCCAGCTTAACTCACACACTGGCTTCTCCAGCAAGTTCTCTTTCGCATGAAGCATGCGCTGTGTTCCTAGGACTGTTACCTGGTGCAGGGACTGAGTTTTCTGTATCCTCCCAAGCACGGCTCACACCCTGCTTGGTTTGACACCAGTCACATCTCCCCACTGCCGGACGGCTGATCAGGAGCTCATGAAGTGCCTGAGGTCTTCCGTACAGTCGGGATCCAAGACACAGTTTTCGAGGGAGTCAGCACAGAGCCAAGCTTTCCGTGTCCAGAGCCTGAGGCCAGGGAGACGAAAAACACAGACTGTGACACCTTCCCTCTGTCTCTCTCTCTGTTGCGAACAAGAGCAGCAAGCATGGGCATCAGAACAGGAGCGCAGGCTGGATGCGGCATCCTCCGCCGCACACAGACCTCACTCCTGTGGCTCACCTGGCAGTGCTGCTAGACCAAGCGTACGCAGGAGACCCAGCCACCTGAGAAACAAAATGTTCCCTCTCCATTGGTATGGTTTGGTCATCATAGCAGTCATATCTCAAATTTAAAAATAAAAATTGGAGGGAAACAACACTGCACTTTACCTATGAATTCATGGCTACAATCTGCCGGCTTCCTGTTTACCCAGTCTTTCCTCCATCACTTCTATTTGTGGCTTGAGTGGACACCACGACCTTTCCATAAAGCAGATTTCTGCTTGCCACCTGCTATTAGAGTGCCTCCGTCAGAGGTAGATTGGGAGCACTTCCCCATTACGTGGCCCTGGCCCTTTCCTCTGGAGATGTTTCCTCCCGCTGACTCAGCGGTGTTCAGCCGACGTGGGCCCGCGTGGCTGCTAACCTTGTTAGGCTGTGCACCTGGCAGGCGAGCTGGTCCCTGCACTGGGCACGGAGTGAGTTGCCTGGTCCCCAAGCTCCCTGTCTGAGGACACCAGGATTCAGTGTCACCTCTTTTAGGCACTCACCCTTTACGGAGCAGAAGGAACACCCCATGAGTGATCTTTCACTGGCTGTCGGGACATGTGTCCCGTGGACAGGGTGACCTATACAGCAAAATGGGACATTAAAAGTTAGGCTTTATTTTCCTTTAGATGCAAGTGGCTTCTTCTAATATTCTCAGGCCCAGGGCATAAATGACTCCCTCAGATTTCCTCAGCCAGATGGACAGAAAGAATAGGCAGGCATTGACCCCGGGAGGCCTGAGCACACAGGGAAGAGGAGCACAAGCTAGGGAAGGCTGGAAGCACAAAGCAACTGTGGAGATATGCAGGTCTCTCAGCACTTGCCTTCCTCTGTTCCTTGCTTTGACAGACCCTTGTCCACCTGGCTGCAGGGGGGTGGCCAGTTGGGGTCAAATGGCCTCCACCTTCTCAGAGATAGCTCTGAATAAATCTTTTTTTTTTTTTTTTCTATTTTTACCAAAATAAATGGCCTGCTTTTGGCCAGTGGTGCACAAACCAACCTAAGCCTGTGAGCTAAGTAACAAGAGGAGGATGGGATCAGAGCCCTGGGCAAAGGGTCATTTCTCTATTGCCCTTGAGTGCTTCACTGAACACCAAGATAGCTGTTGGGGCACCTGAACCACTGCATGAAAAGCTGAGGCAGGGCAGTCACCAAGAGTTGAGGCCAGCCTGTGCTACCAAGTGAGTTCAAGGCCAGCCTGGACTACATAGTGAGACCCTGTCTCAACAAAACAATATAACAACAGCAACAGCAACAACAAAAACCACAACATAGGGCCGACCAGATAGCTCAGTGGACTAAAACACCTGCTTAGGCAGAGTGCAGTGGCCAGGGTTCAATCCCCAGCATGCTGTGCTGGTCCCATCCCCGGGGCTTGCTGAGACAGTGATTGAGACAGCATGGTGGCGCCTGCCTGTAATCCCAGTGCTTGGGAGGCTGAAAACAGGAGGATCACTATGAGTCCAGTCTACATAGTGAGATTATATAGACCCTTACCAAATAAATTTTTTTTTAAAAAACCACAAAATCAAAAGACCTTAAAGAACCCCCAGGCTCAGCAGCTGGAGGAACAGAGAGGAGATGTGTGGAACCTAGGAATGCATGAGGCCTTTCCTTCATTTTCAGAGAAGGGGACACGCAGGCATAGGCTCTGGCAGGACCGCAGGGACACTTATACACCTGAGGTCTTCACTACCCCATTCCTTGAGCCCTAATTCAGGCCACATCTGCAGCCGTGGCTAACACTCCACACATGGGTTCAAATCTGCAAAAGCATGAATGAGCAAATGCCCCAATCTGGAGTTAGGTAGAACCCTTGCTTAGATTAAAACAGTGTGACTGGTTCCGATAAGAACCTCTGTGTCTCCTCCAACCTCCAGGGCAGCGGATTGGCACCAACAGCCACGTAGCCCCTACCCAGTCAAGGATCTGCAGAGGGGCCTCCAGGCAGGCTAAAATTTTCTTAGGTTTATGATTTTTTTTTCCTTTTAGATTGAATCGCTCAGCATCGAGGGGCTGATTCTCTAGCATGTTTTAATTCCCAGGAGGGGGCACATCTGGAGCACAATTTTACAACACACCGGTGCCTGGGTTTCAAAGTTGGGAATGTTATACTTTGGGTCTCTTTCCTAAAATCAGTGTTTTCAGATTGAAAAGCAGGAGCTATGCCTTGGCTCTCACAGCTCCCGGTCACACCCTAAAGGTTCACACAGATCCTGGGAGACAGGTTAAGTTGTTATTTATTTTAGTAGTGAACAGTGGTGTTTTAATGGGAATTTAACATTCAAATGGAAATAGCAGAAGGGAAGTAGCAAGCATGTCTTCAGATTCCAGACCCTGAGCCCATTAGGAGGCACTGAAGAATCCCCAAGTCAGTCACAACCTGGGATTTGATTTTTATGAGGAGGTTACCGGAACTGCTTGGAGTTTATAGCCCAAACTTAAGCTAGGTTTCTCAAGAACACGTGCCTTCAATTTCCATTTCCATTTGAATGCTAAACTTTAAAAAAATACAATTGCTTACTATTAAAACGAATAATGACTTAACCCCATCTCCCAAACTCAGGCCCCATGTCTCAAAATTCTTGTCAAGGACAGAGAGAGACTTCCCACAGAGCTTCCACAATGTGAACACCCGTGTAGGATTAAAACCATAACCAGAAAAGGAAGACCAAACCAGAAAAGCAAAGGAAGGCTAAACCCTGCATAACTGATACTGCTACAGGGAAAAGGTAGAAATTTACTGGATTTTATCAGCAAGTAAAAAAAAAGAAGAGCTCTGAGGTGGAGTGGAGAACTCCTTTGTCTCTGTAAATCAGATGAGAGTCCTTTAAAGGATGCTACGATGCTTCACTGGCCTCTCCCATGTGGTCTGGAGGGCACAGATGGTGTCCGCAGGATGTAGATGCCTCTCTGCCACTTTCCCCAGAATGATGCCTTGACCTGAGTGGGGACATGGGTGAGAAGAGAGAGAGCAGACACAAGGAACTGCACCTGACCCTACATGCAACCTCCTTCTACCTCTGATGCCTGGGAGCCCAGCTTTGCTTCCATTGCATCTGTGTGTGGAGGACACTGTTTGACAAGAAGATCACAGAGGAAATACCACAACATTCAGAAGATCTTGACAACCGTACCTCAGGTGGGGACACCAGGACAAGTGACAGTGGCACTCACTTAAAAAGGTGGAGAAAGAATCAACATTTCCCCACATTGCTGGTGTGCATGGGTAGCATAAAATGACTCTAACGAGGGGTACAGCATTTCCTGCATTTTTCCCTGCAGAGCTTCCTTTAGAAGTTGCTGTGGTTTGGACCTACAGGGCCACAAAGGCTGTGTATGAAGTCCATGGTCCCCTGAGTGGCATTATTGGGAGGCCATGGAGGCTTTAGAATGTGGAGCTGGATGGAAAGTTCTAGGCCCTGAGGTGTCCTTCCCACAAGATGCTGGGACCCTTGTCTCTCTCTTCTGCTTCTTGGTCAAAAGGTGGGAAGTTTGGTTCCAGCACACATTCCACCCATGGCATGGTCCTTTGTCATCATTCAAAGCCCCAAAGCCAACTACTAATGGACCAGAATCCCCAAACTGTAGGCCCAGGCAAAGCTTTTCTCCTTATCAATTAATAGTCTCAGGTATTCCAGTCATGAGAGAAAGCTGATGAATTAATGCAAAAGTTAATTATTGTTCACAGTTCCTATGCTTGTAAATGTCAGGTTCACCAACCAGGAAATAATCACAAAAGCTGCTCCTCACTGAACACCTCACACATCCCTGAGTTCCACACGCAATTTTGAATCAATGAGTAAAGACACACACTGGATAAAGCAAAGTGATAGCTGGAATAAAAACAGAGAAACTGCTGGCCCCAGGTCCACCCCCTGAGCACAACCACCACCTCCACAATGATTCATGAAGTGACCCCATACCCGGAGGAGGACATGACAAGTTGGAGCCCTGGTCATCCGAGCTGCCTGTTGGAGTTGGTCCTGAGTTATGCCTCCATTTTTGCAGCATTATTCATTGAAATTTGGAGAAATTTCATTATACAGAGACATTGGCGCACACTATGGCTCAGTAAGCCTATCTTCCACACGCTCCAAAGAAACGAAGGGACAGCTTCTCAGTTTGTAGCTAGTGTGTGCATTATTAGAGTTAGTGTGTCTCCCACCCCTCCTGAAAAGAGTGGCAATTTTACCTGTAATGCTGCTCCATGCAGTGGGAGGTGACCACAGAGGTAAATCCCTGGCTTACCCCAGGACCTCAGTGCAGTTGCACAAAATGCTGTGCCTCTCTTGAACCACTGTTCAATGAGGCAGAGGCAAGACCCAATAACCACGAGCTGCCTGTGCAGAAAGATCCATTTACTGAGAGCAAAATTCAAGGTCCGGAGATGTTTTTTTTTTTTTTTCCCCCCCCAAAGCAACAGAATGATTGATCTGGATCAATTGACAGGATCACCGTGGATTCTCCAGGACATCATTTGAAAAGGCTCCTAGCAAAACAGGTGTAGTATATTTCAGCTACAACAGGTATGTAGTGAAGACTGGCTTTGTTTCCTTAGAGAATCACAGAAGGTGAAAAAACATGACTGTTAACATCAGCTGTCACAAATCTAAATTTACAGCACATATGTGGCTATAAATAGGAAGTCTGTCTAAGTTTTTATATTGAATTTCAACCCAAGGTGTTTTTTTTTTTGTTTTAATCTGATCAGTCGATTCTTACAGCAATGCTTCCTTGCTATAATACAACTGCTTTTATAAATTTTAGTATGTTCTGCTCAGACTCAGAGATGCCAGGCCTTCTTTAGTTTTTAGTTTTTGCCTCTGTTTGTCTACCCTCATCTCAAAGTGTTGCCTTTACCAGCAGGGTGAGTTCATCATGTAGCAGTGATAGGAAGGCCTGGCCTTGCAGCTGCATGAAGACTTTCGGGGTGTTTGAGAGAAGGAAAGCAGCAGTGGGCCTTCACAGAAGCATAGTGACCTGCCCTTAACCACCCGAGAGCACCACAGTGCACACCTGGAACCCGGTGGAGAGGCCCTGTGTGCCAGTAGGTCAGGAAGTGTGAGAACACTCCTGGTGGCTTTGTTGGACTGAGCACACAAGTCCACTTTCCTGCACTGCCCACCCAACAGCAGCTCAGCTCAGTGCCCAGGGACCCTCAGTGTCAGCCTCCCCCGGAGGGAAGCCAGAGTTTGATGAGCTGTCAGTCCCAGTGTGCAGGACACTTCTGAGTCTGGAGGTGACCAGTGCAGCAAGGTGGTTGGTAGCAAAGACAAGAAGTAATGGGCCTGTGGACAGCTCTGTGGCCCTGGATGACACCTGCCATGAGCCCATGGTATGCCTCGCCTGTGACCCTCTCCTGCCATAGGCACCCCTGGTGATCCATACACCTCTTCTCCCATGCCCAGCCTGGCTTCTGAGCATCCTCTACAGATGGCGATGCATACATCTCAGGTTGGCAACCAGCCTGGTAGCAAGACTGGGAGAAGGAACAGAAGCCTGTGCATCTCCACCAATGGACAAGGCAGGTTCTCTGGCCTGCAGGATGGAGGGAAGGTGGGTGGTCTGAAGAGCTCCTCCTTAAGAGGTGGCACAATGAGATAAGCAAGCACCAGGACAGAAAAGTTCCTTCAGAGCCAAGATGATTGGAGCTGTCTCCCCTGGAGCTGGGAAGTTGAGGCAAGAGAGGTACCTGCTTCTTCAGATGTGAAGGCACAGAACTCAGAGAACACAAAGAGTCAAGGACACTTGATGCCACCAGAGAAACAGACTAGTATTTCTATGACCAACTTTGAAGAAATGAAGACCTACATACTGGCAGGAAAAATCCCAGATAAAAGAGTGACAGAACACTGCTCTAATCCCAGCAACCTGGCAGGCTGGGCAAGACTGTAAGTTCAAACCCAGCCCAGGCAACTTAGTGACCTAGCAAGACCCTGTCTCAAGAGAAAAATATTTAAACTTTTTAAAAGCTATTTCTGTCAGCCAGCCAAGATGCCAAAAGGGAAGAAGGCCAAGGGCAAGAAGGTGGCTCCAGCCCCCGCTGTCCTGAAGAAGCAGGAGTCCAAGAAGGTGGTAAGTCCCCTGTATGAGAAGAGGCCAAAGAATTTTGGCATTGGACAGAACATGCAGCCCAAGAGAGACTTTACTTGCTTTGTCAAATGGCCCTGCTACATCCAGCTGCAGCGACAGAGGGCCATCCTGTACAAGCAGCTGAAGGTACCCCGTGTTATTTACCAGTTCACCTAGACCTTGGACCGCCAAACAGCTACCCAGCTGCTTAAGCTCACCTACAAGTACAGACCAGAGACCAAGCAAGAGAAGAAGCAGAGGCTGTTGGCCTGGGCAGAGAAGAAAGCTGCTCACTGTTCACCCAGAATCCATGAAAACCTTCAGGCTGGCTGTGGGGTGATATGGGCATGGGGACAAGGGACAGCATCTCAGCTGAGGACCAAAACTAAGGAGGTGGTATGGTGCTGTGGGATGTCCTGCTGCCCCTCTCCCCTCAGGCTTCTCTGCAGAGGTCCTGGATGGGGCTGTGCATGGTGGCAGAGGAGCTCCACAGCCTCGGTATAACAGTGGTCTCCTATGTCACATGGCCATGAGGCTGAACTGTCCTATGTCCCTTCGTGTGCTCTTTTCTCTCCAGATCCAAATTCCTCTTTGCTCAGTTCCCTGCACGCCAATGCTATCCATGATGAATGAACCTATCGGGTACACTTCCAAGTGTTGCACAAGAGGGAGCACATATTCGTGCCCGGTCTCCACCTGACGTGTGGCCTGCACTCTACCCAACAACTCTCCAGTTCCCTCTCTTCCCATCACTGCTGCGCCCTGACTGTGCTTCCTAGTTTATACAAAGTCCTACATGTGTGGGTGTCACTAACACCAATCCCTCTCACCTCTCTGTCAGGCTCCCTCCACCATTGTCCACTTGAGAGTTCAACCCCCCTACACACTTGTCAAACTTGGGAGATTTGAGAACAAAGTTTCAAAACTCATCTTGGAGGGGGGACAAGATTCCATAAACTCAGCAAGAATTCTATTTTTAAAAAACACTCATTTACAAGAATTTGAAAAGATTTAATTTCTAGTATCATCCAAAGATGGCTTCAATAATTAGAAAACTCTTTCCTTTGGAAGCGATCGGGTTCAGCATATAATTTAATTGCTGTCCATTACATGACTGACAATACAGGCAGCAAAAAAAATGTGAAATGCAGCTGCATTTTATCCAAAGCTTTCTGATCATAAAAACATGCACTTTAGAAGCTGGTTCTACTTTGCAAAAATCTGTATTTAACACTTTAAAAGCTTAACTTTGCTACAGTGATTTCGCAACTCATATGCCCATTACAGTATTTTTCTGCTAACCCGTCCATCACTTAGAGCTTAGAATCAACTAGGGAAGAACTGCTGGCCATGTCTAACACCAGTGCATCCTGACTCACTGTGGACACCTGAATGGACAGAGACATGGAGGGCTGTTCTGATGCCCCATTTGAAGAAACAATGAGGCCTCCAGCACCTAGCCCAAAATCACATATGGCTTTCTAGTAGTCTGAGCCACAGGTGCCAGTGCCTCTTAAAAGTTGAAGTGTGGTTGTCATTGTGGTTGTGGGCAATGAGCTATGGGGAGAATCAGGCAGGTTGTGGCTGTCGAGAGGTCACAGTAGGACCGTGCACAAGTGCTGGAGAGTCGCCAGCTGGCCCCTGCCTGCCTGCACTTAAACTGGGTTGTCCCACTTCCCATCCATAACATAGTCTGAGGCTAGATTCATATCAATGTCACACCCTACATCCAGATACAGCCAGGTCACAGTCAACCCAGCTGTGCTGACTTCACCACAAGGACAGCCCTGTGCTTGGTGGGTGGTCTGATGGGGGCCAGAAACTCTCACAAGATCAGAACAGAGAGAAAGGTTGACTGAATCAGGCCGTGGTGGGGTCCACCGCACAGTTCTGAGCAGCGATGCAGTTTGGTACTTAAAATGTATCTGGTGCATTTCTCCACTCATAATTCTCAATTCCATTGTCTGTTTGTTAGTTTTCCTGGGGGTGTCACCACCATCACATCAGGTGTGACTACTTGGGTGGCAGCTGGAGAGTAGGGAGCCCCCGAGTGTCTCAGGAGCTCTGTGCTTCCTGGCTCCCTGGGACATGACGCCTTCCCTGAAATCTTAACAATGGACAATGCAGAATTTCAGTACATGTTGCCAGTGAATTGTGTTGAACCCACACCACTAAGGAAGATTTCAGGGTTTTTAATACTATGGATCCTCCCACCTCAATCAAAGCAAACCCATAGTGGGAAAGTTCTGTTACTAAGAGTTTGGGAAGGGTAGGGTGACCCAGGCATCCAGGGATGTGAAATGCAGCACTCCATGAAGATCCTACAGGAGCAGGACTCTGTTCTGAGATTTGAATTATGTCCAACCCTTGTGGTGAGACATTAGCTCAAATATGTTCCTGTTCCTATACCATGTTTGAGTCTCTACTCACCATATCTGTGACAATGTTCCTGAGTCTAGGAAAAGAGGGAAATCCTGCCTTTATCAACACGGCCCCTGATCAGCCCATGTGAACTTCATCTGGCTCAAGATAGATCCCTGCAATGTCACAGTCAGGGACACTGAGGTCAGGGAAGGCCAATGAGTTGCTTACTGTTATGTTGATAGCAAGTAACAGGTTGGATTCCAAGGCCATCAGCTTGAGCTGCATGGTGGGGAAGAGCCATGTTTCTTCAGAGAGCATCATTACTGATGTGAGAATGCTGCTGTCATTCCTGTCACCATGGACCCATCACCTGGATTGGACCAGAAATCACACTGAGTGGTCCTTTAACCTAGGCATGTGGTGCTCTCACAGACCTTTGGGGTTAGGCTTAGTGTTAGAGTTTTCATGACCCCATCATGGAAGCAGAGGGCTGGGGTTAGGGCTGGCATTCTGGATACAGCAATTATCCCCTGGTCATGGAGGAAGGGTGAAGCACTTCACCACTTGGCAGGGGTGAAGCAGAGCCTGCCCTGTGGCCAGTGTCCTCCCTGGAAATCACACCTGCTTCCCATGCAGCCTCCCTAGTCAGATGTGAGCTGTTTCCACAAAGGTGCTGCATGCACTGTTGGTGTCCTTCACTCACCCAGCTGGCAAGGGACACTGGGCCACCTGTTAGCTACAAAGCAAGGCATGGCATGGCCCCTCCTTATAGGGACTGACCTCTGCCACATGATGACAATCCTGCTCTGGCTTGTGGGCCCAGGCAGCCCAGCCCTCCTAGCCCTTCGAGGAAGGGATGGGTCACAGCTCTGGAAACACTCAGGTGTTCAAGCCAACTGGGAAGTGCAAGGCAGAGGCAGCATAGCTTCTCCTGGCTCTGTACCTGCACTCCACCACCTCTTCCTCCTCTGGACACTTCTGGCAAGAAGGGCCTTCCCTCTATCTGCTTGTCCTTCAGCCTGACTTTCCTGTGGTCACTGCAGGGGCCTCCCAAGGTAGGGGTTGGCAGAGCTCTGGCTTCCCTACCTTAACCTTTTTTCCAAGTATTGTGACTCTTTTCTGTCTGTAAACTCTGTGTACTGTCCTGCAGCCAGACTGGGACTTGGTCCCCAGCATGGGGTCAGCACCTGGCACATATAGAACACTTAATTCATAATCATTGAATAATCAATAAAGAAAAGGACAAGTATCATCAAGGCTTTGATCACCCAAATTTAAAATACTGCAGCTCAGGTACAGCCTGAAGTATCCTTGGTCACACTGACTATCCTTGGTCATATGGGTCGATTATGGCAGAAATCATTGATTCCTTCAAAGAAACCTGAAAACCCCGCAGGAGACCCAAGGAGCTCTAGGAAGCCCCAGAGCTTGACAACTCCCAAGAAACTTAAAAGGTGTTGAAGAACACATTTTGTCTCCTTGAACCACACATTAATTTGTGGGCATAAAAACACCTAAGAATAGCTACTTTGTTCTGTATTTTAAAAAAGTTTTACTAAACGGCTGTTTCTTTAATTGCAGAATTTTCCACAGAAGTTGAAAAAAATAAAGAATTCATAGCAAAACTGAAATTTCAGGGTCCTTAGGCCCTGAAAACCCAGATCACCATGCAGTGTGATTCACTGACGAGGTGCTGAGCTCAGACCAGGCTCACTGAAAGCCCTGCAGGATTTCAGGAGGACATCCAATAACCAAAGCACCAAGAGTGGAAAGCATTCGAAGATAGGGTTCCTTATGTGTCACGGGGGAAAAATCCACTCAGACATCAAGCATGAATCCTGCAGATTTCATGCTACCTAAAAACCCAAACAAATATTTTGGAACTCCTACTTTTAAGTACTTATACCAGTCACACTAACAAACCTTTGTTGATTTATCACGGAAAACATCTGTGCAGTCATTTTTATCCATATTTTACAGGTGAGAAATTCATGCATGGCAGAAGCCCAGATTCCATGCAAATTCCTGGAGTTTGAGGTCATTGCTGGGTTGCTTTAATTACCCCACCTAAAAAGGTGAGCTCTAAGTACTTTGAATAAATGTGGGGTTACAACCGTATTTATTTAAAGGTTGTTTCATCAACAAGCAATCTGCCTTCTTAAGTCTGAAGTTGACAACTGTCCCTAATGAATACAATGGAGTATTCTGACATTCTGGATTTCTTCATGTAAATGAAACATGCCCATAATGAGGAATTAAAATGGTGCAATTGAATGAAGCAACCTGGCTCGCTTGAAAAGGAAACAGCACACAGGTGTAAGGCATTCACAATGTCTGAATGGATTCCAAAAGCCACAGGAAAGTTTTACATGGTTATTTTAATCCTTTCACTCAAGAAAAGAAACATAGGAAAGCAAGAAGGAAAGAATAAAACTGTGATGAAAGAGATCAGGGAACCTCTAAGACAATGAGCCGTTGTAGAGCAGAAGCTGGGAGGGAGGAGCCCAGACAGGTGAGCTGTTTGAGGGTCATCGGTCCCCTGGAGGCACTGGCTGATCTGGGGAAAAGGAGCCTCCGAAGCTCTTGACAGGTCACTTGGAAGTCTTTCAACAGCCCTAGTTTGACAAATCCTTGGACAACTTTTGTTAACATTTCCTTTATCCTCTGGCACGAAATTTGGAGCCCTGAACAGCTATAGATGACTCCCGCCAGACTATAGAGAGAAAATACGATCTTCCCAGTGTATGGAGGAAAACTACTTAGACTCAGTACTTATAACAAATAACAAAGACACTTTCAGCAAACAAGGAGTAAGGAAAATGCTCAGTGTAAAGCCAGATCCAGAAGGTAAAGAAGCCCTGGAGCATCGTGCTTACCTGTGAAACAGGACATCTTCTCAGGGGACAGAAGAATGCTGCTTTGCTGAACCAGAAGTCCCGAACTGTCCAGAAAAGCAAGAGGAAGCAACTGATATCTAATGGCTAATATGAAAGATAAACTACTGGTATTGGACGATATCGGTCGAAATTTTTAAAAAATCTAAACATAAGCTGTTTGAATTTAGTAAGATTGTATAATACCAGGTCAAAACTTTGAATTTAACTACATTTCTACAACTCTTTGTTGTAGAATACCAGGCCAACAGCCAACATTTTGGCTCTAGCTTTTCAAGGTCAGCAAAGACTCAGGACATAGGAGAACCTGTACTGCAACATCATGAAACTCAGTTGAGCTCCAAATTTTCTGAACAAGGAGATTATGGAGCCACAGAGGAAAGTGAGTGAAGTTCTATAGTGTGCCTGGGGAGAGTCACATGGAGAGAAAACTTTCTCTCAGGCTCTCACAGAGAGCAAACTGGTCAAGCATTGGCCGTGACTCATCCACATGGATGACACAGACAAAGGATCCACAGAATAATGTACAGGAGTACAAGATAAACCTTGAGGGAACTTCGCTGACCACATAAGAAACATAAAGTACATGTGTTGGTATATAAGTCTTGCTCTATCTAGGTCTTAACCATCGAGCAGAAAAGTATAAAAATGAAGTATACATCGTGAGGCCATGATATTAAGCTGAGCTGTAAATGGCTATGGTTGACAACTTCTTTGAATAACTCACTATTGTTGTAGAATGCTGGACTGTGATGGATTGTGGTGTCAAGTTCAAGCACCTAAGTTAGTTGAATGACAATGGAGTGCCCACCTTTGACAGGTGTAGACAAAGGAAGGGGTATAGAAAGGAAAAATCATGATGTGTGTGTATGGACAGTACAGTTGGGATAGTTAACGCTGTGCTTCTACATAATTCTAAGAGAGGCAAGATCTGCACTAATGGTGGTTGGACAGGATATTACGTCGGCTTCTAGTACTATGGTCATCCACTAGGAAAATAATTATTGAATTTTTTATATAATTCAGGTATAAAAATAAGATAAGTAAACAGCTACACTCTTAATTTACTGATAAGAGACATCTGCTATAATAATGTCTGTAAGTATAATATCATGTATGCACCTTGTACGATACCAAAACAGTATGAAAACAGTTTGCAAT